>JAXGGA010005957.1:0-73748 GCA_038373865.1 Uloborus plumipes | reverse complement strand
GGCTGCCTGGCTCGGAGCTGTCCTTGAAGTAAACAGTTTCTTACCGTTCCTTGGGTCACGACGGTACCAACTGCAGCTCGAATGTCAGTCGCAGATGCAGTACGATGCGCCACAGCCGTACGCAAGATTCGGCGATCTTCCTTCTCAGTCGTGCCACGTGGCAGCTCTGAACTCGATCTTCTTGAATTAGTACCATCCCTTGTCCATAGCTTCCAATAATCATGCATGGTGGAAACATTCCCACCCAAGTCTTTCTGCAATATCGCGAAACGAAAATACACCTTCTCGTAGCCAATTTGTACGACCTCGTTTAAACTCGGTGAGCTGTTTATAATGGCTTCTTTGTCTACTTTAAAGGTATTCCTGGCTAACATGAACGCAATTCGTCCATTTTCACGGAAAAATAATACACATGACCTTCACAACACGCTTTTAAAACAAGCCTTATTTGCATGTTCTGAGTGACGCCAGCTGCGCCACACTTATGCGCGGAACATGAAATTTCAATCGATGTCATCTTTCAGTTGTATAAACACGCCTACCAAATTTCGTTTATCTAACACAAGTCTTTCTTGGTGTTGGGATTTTTTTTCCGCCAGTGTATATGAATAGATTTCAAATATATTTTTCAGAAAAGAAAGAAGTGTTATAAGTTGCCTATTATGTTGCGTAATGATTTAATAAATCATTAATAACTCCATTTAAATGTATGATAAACACGGCTCCCTCCATAATTATATTACCATTTGGAATATTAGCTTTTTTAAGGCATCAAATAAATATAAAAAACAGATTTAAATTTATTGGTTTACACATTATTCTTAGGTATTTGTAAACTTCGTATTATTTTCGCTACAAACCAAAATAATTAAATTTTGATTTTATCGTGTTATCACTAGATTGCTTTTTTTGACAGAACAAGAATTGCGAGAATAATGAATTTGAACGGAACCATTTTCACTAATTTTTTAGACATTTAGATAAAAAAAATAACTTCAGCTTTTAAGTGCCTAAAATATTCATACATTTCAAAGTTTGAATCTTAGACTAATGGAACAAATTTAGCCTACAAGCGAGGTATAAATAAAAATATATGTACATTAACGTCGAAATCAGCCTCTAATAATACATAAAACTTATTTTTTTAATATGGAATTATTAAAAAGAACATATAACTGAATAAATATTTCACAAATTTCGCTATATTATTATTGTTGTTGGACCCTAAAATATAGTTATCATATTACGTGCTTGAAAGTTTTCTAAAATTGCTTTTGATATCATTATATTCTTATTACTTCTGTCGCGATAAAATGGGCTTTTTTGGTTTATTTATTATTATCCCATTAAATTATAGGTTCTTGGAAATAAATAGAATATTTTGAACGAAAAGAACAATAGGTACTATGCATTGAAAAAACATGCTTGGGTTTAAACGAATAAGGAAACGTAATAAGGAAATAATGCCATTTATTTCAAAGCGATACTTTTAGTTACGTTAGATTTTCTCTTTGTCTATAATCAAAATGTTTATTTCACGTGCTCAGCTTATTTTGTTCCAGATTGGAATAAAATAGCTATCAAGAGAAAGTCCACAGGAAAGAGAACAAAAAATACCCGCTACAAAATTCAGCTGCTTTAGGGCTTCAGGAAAAGAAAACAAACAATATATTTCAACAAAAGTAAAATATGAAATAAACGTTTGAAAATTTTTTCACAAACACCAATACGTAGCTAAATAGAGCTCAAATATGACTTTTTATCTATTTTGGTAAAAATTAAAACTTAAAAAAGAAAAATACAACTTAAAAAATAATAACTTAAGGATAAACACATCCAATCATCAGCTCAGAAGAATAATGTGAACTCACTGGTTAGTTTAAATTGAGCCAAATTAAAAACTCAATGCATCTGAAAACGTTTATCTTGTGTTATTTAGCTAGGCAGTAATTTAAAACTGGATGACTATAATTAGACAATGATCATTTCAATTGGAGAGTTATTCGAAATTCTCCACTATACAGTAATCTAATCAATTAAACAGCTATTCACAATTCTCAATTAGTTACTATTAGTTAATTATAGTTGATTCCTCTAAACAACATTCCTAAAAGAGCAATGTGTTTTCTTGGATAAATTGCTGCCTTTAAGACACTTTTACTTTAACTACGTGGTTTGATTGTATTTATTTTAGTAATTATATCGACAGATATTACGCTATGTTGTTGATAGCAGTAGGAACTTGCGTAAACATGTCCAGTTGTGAATGCGTAAACTTGCTCCGTCACCTCGTTTCGATTTATTTTTAACGTACAAAAAATTTAACAAAATATTTGTTCATACGAATACTGCTCTTAAACAAGGACATAGTTCTGCTTATATTCATATATTTGTTTATTTTTATCTAAGCATTCTTAGTTCACAATAAGCTTCATTAAGTTCAATACAAAATTTGCTTAAATTGGTAGAAAACAGCTTATCCTCCCCAAATACTGTATCAAAGCTCGAGCGAAGATAAAAAACTTGTGAGAGTACTTGCTAGGGACCAGCATCCATCTGTCACTACTGGTGACACAGCAATTACAATACGTTTCGAAAAAAAAAGGCACTGCGTAAACGTGCATCGGTCTACCCGACATATTTTTAATCAAAAAAATTTCAAAAATCAAAAAAGAATTTTTGTTAATGTCCCTTCGGAAGTTTCTTTTAATAAAACACAAAATATTTCACCATTACTGAAGCATTTCTAGGAAGTTTTCATGCTTGAAAAGCAGATTAAATGGCATCCAAATTTTTACAAGCAGTGACATTTTACTTTGTCGTACTTTTAGAAGTGTTTGAAAATGCATTTTCACCATTAGTGTAAGTGGTCATCTCCATTTGCAAATGTTTGGATGTACGTTCAACCAAGATATCAAGAAATGGGAAGAGAACTGAATTCAATGTTTTCTTTTTTTTATCCTTTGGAAAATCTAATTTATATGTATACATCAAAGCATCATTTTCATTCCGTTGCCAACATTTAGAATTACTTTATTCGCGCTTTGTTGTTTTATAAATGTGTTTGTATATAGTACAAATTCAGTGTCCACTCGGGATTTCGGATTACCGTAAATCAGGGTTACTTGGACCCACAACAGGGAACTTTGTTACTTGAGCCCACAGTAAAATGATAAAATTTGGGTTTGGTACTAGCGTTAGAGACTGCAGAGGGCTTCTACCTAGTGGAGAAACGAGGAACTACGTGCAAGTCTTCAACTAGTAGGTACAAAACCTAGATTTTATCATTTTATTGTAGTGGGCTCAAGTAACCCCTAGGGTCCAAGTAACCCTGATTTACGGTACATTAGTATAGAGAACAAAAACATTTTTTTTTCTATTAAATGTAGAAAAATACCTGATCATCGCGAAAAATGATGCGCTGAATTCATTTTTCGCCATTACCTACATATTTTTTGTATCATTTGACAGAAATTTGAACAAAATCGCATTTTAACATGAATGATTAATACTAAAATAGTTAGTTAAAAACTTGAGCTATTGTTCATTTCTTTCTTTATGAAATGAGGTACATATATTTTAAGTGTCTAGCATTAATCAGCAAGGCTTTATTATTACTTACTAGACTCAGAATTATTAGACTGGGGAAGATGCCGTATCATGTGTTTCACCCACAAGCACCAATAAAAACAGCTAGCCAGTCAATTAGAATAGAGGAGTTTGCAAATTGAGAGTATACATAAATTGTTTCTCTGGTGTTTTTTAATTTTTGCCGCTCTGATGAGTATCCGAAGTGCAAAATGCATTTGGCTAAGACACCTTATTTTCTTTTTGGGAAGATGCCGTAGCTTTTCGACACGCCCTAGAAAAACAATGATCCTAATCGAAACGTAGACCTAGAAAAACTACACCTTTCGAAGAAAAAGCGTCGAAAAAAATGATTTAGAGAAATACATTGTATGCAGCGATTGGCGTAAAAATATCATGTACGACATCTCCCCCCTACTGCAATTTGACTTGCGGCATCTTCCCCAACAGTTGGGGAAAATGCCGCAAAAGACAGGTTTTGTAATCATTAAATTTCGGTGATAAAAAATAGCTTTTTAAAACGAAACCTACTTTTTTACCAATCACAAAAGTCCATATATTGTGGATAAATTGGATTAAAATAAACTCAAGAACTACTGCGTATCTCCACAATCTACCTGATATATGAAACTCGAATTACATACTAGACTCAGAACTTAGAAAGCATGGTCGAATTTACATTAACCCATTAATGCCTAGCGTCACTTTTAGGGACGGTCCAAAAAAGGGTCTGAATTTCCCCAAAATGAACATTTCAACCAAATAATTCAATTAGTACCTTGGTATTGTTTCAATTCGCTATTAACAGATTGCAGCATATAACCATTGTAAAGTGTGTTCTGTATCAGTTTTAATATGATCTTTATCAAAAATTACATCGTTCACAATCTGAAGAAAAAAAGCTTCAAAGTTATTCTCAGCTTCCCAGTTTATGTTCATTGCTGATTTTATTTCTTCTTATAAAATGTCTTTTTAAATATTATATCGTAGGCTGAAAAAAAATTTAGTAAAAAAAGTATCCCTAGCAGCATCATCTCATCGGCCGATGATCGGCCATTCATCGAAACCCGATGAAATTCTCATCGGCCGATGATCCAATATGTCTCATCGGCCGAGCAGAATCCGAGCAGCAAAATCCGATGAGAATACGATGAGATTTGGAGCAATTTACGAGAAGAACAGTCCCGTGCCGAGGAATTTCATCGGGAAACTTGATCGGAAGGATATCGTTTTCCGATGGAATATAGCTCATCTTATTTTCATCGGGAAAGTTGATCGGAAGGATATCGCTTTCCGATGAAAAGTAACTCATCGAAAACCGTGCTCGGATAATGATCGGAACAATGTCATCGTGCGTTACAGGATCAGTTTACGAGGAGTTTGTTGATCGGCCGAGCAAAATCCGATGAGTTGATGCTACATTTGATGTACCCTCTGGGGTCTTTTCTTTCCTTAATAAAAAAATTATCTTTTACAGAATACATTTTTATTGTTTTTCCTGTCCATTAAACACTATTTGTAACTAGTATACAAAATATCTTTGGAAAAAAAGTGTCGGGCATTAACGGTATGAAAACAACTGAAGTATAAATTTAAAAGTATTGCGTAAGTAAAAAGAAACTTATAAAAAAAGCTGCTTCCAAACAAACTGTTTTTTTTTTCTTTTTTGCTATCATTTCAATACTGATTACAAATTTCCCATGTAGTAAAATAAACCTTTTTTTCTTAAGTATTTGCAGTGGGAATAATATATACAAAATAAAAGAACATTTTCTTTGCTTTCGAATTTTTTACGCAACCACTGATCAAGCTGTCACCGTAAATAAAATGGTTTGTTACAGCATCCAATTTCATCGTTTTTTCTTCCTTTACTAATTCCAAATTAATCTGTCTAGTAACTCAAAGGGAATGCACTAAGTGTAAACAAATAACTTTTTTCATTGGGTGTGTATTTTTCTCGAATGAGGGAAAAAAATCCCCTCGAAATTGCATAGGGGTAAATCTGTTTTTAATGGTGAAATAATTTGGACATGATGCCTGACATCGTGAGTTAATGGAACTAAGCAGATTTTTTCCCCACGGATAGATTTTCTTCTTCTTTCATTTTTTTTTTTTTTACTTCCAAAGTTACTTCTTTTAAACGTAAACAACTTATTTTACTTTATTCAATGTTCGATTCTTGTTATCTCAGGATTTCGCCATTATAGTCTGGGAGCAACTGGTTTTCCGTGCCCTTTTGTGATACAATTATGACATTTGGTTTTTCTGAAAGGTATTGGCACCAGGAATACGAATTCGGATGTTGCCACCCCCAAAAATAGTGCAGGGGGGCGTGAGGGGGGCCAAAGTTTCTTTACTAAAATAATTATATGTTCATTATTTCATGGCAAACAATCAGTTTTCAAAGCGTAAAATGCTTAAATCCACTTAATAATAACAATATAATGCATAAAAAGCTGAATTCAAATTGCTGACACGTGTTTCGGAGCTATTAAGAGCTCCTTTTTCAGTGTATAAGATGAGAGCTTATGAATGAAAATTCATCCGGCTGAAGGTGTTTTTTTCATTGAATAGAGGTGCCTTGTTACCAAAACCATCATTTGGACAACCAAGGGGGGGGGAGGGGGTGCCCCCCCCTTTAGAAGCAAAATGCAAATGCACATTTGTGTTCGGATTTTTCCTTCAACACATAGTATACATTGAATTTGCACTTTTGCCCGGAACTGTAATCGCCCCCCCTTGAGGGGGAGGGGGGTTTGAATAATTAATACTTTTATTTATTTATTTTTTTGATCAGGGAGAGGGGTTCAATTGTCCCCGCAAATATGATAACTTGTTCCTCTTAAATAGCAATTTCTTTCGTCATTTTTCGCCCACCACAATTTTTTGTAGCTTAAAGCACTGCTATAAATATTCAGTTGCATTTATGTGCAAATAAAATAGTTAAACAAAAACATGAAAGTAGAACTATAATTACAAATAACAGCACATACGCATTCATTTGAAAGAAAATGTAACAGATAAATTTAAATCAACCCATGAATTTATTTTTCATATTCTTGATTGTTTCAAAAAGACATTGCTAGGAAGAATTTTAAAACAATAAGTCAAATAATAATAATGCATAATACGAATTAAAAATCAGTTTCATTATCAGATTCATCTGAACTGCTCTCCTCATACCAGTTAAAACAGTGATTTCCATCATCTACATCCAAGCATTCACACATGTCCGTGCATGGAAATCCGTTACGTCTGCATTTGCACAGCAGTGTAGAACATTTACTTTTTTTGCATGAGCATTTTACAAGTTCTAGAATCGCCTGTGGAGCAGGTTCCATTCTGGTCATCAGGGGAACAAATCTGTTGCCTTGCATTTCCCAACCAATAACCAGCATCTGGCTGTGGAATGTTGGGACGTGCAATGACATCATTTTGCCATATCATGGCCTGATAATGGGCTCTCATGATGGCATAGCGAAGAGCTGATTGGGTTGGTGGCATCTTCTCTGATTCGGCAATTTTCTTTTGAAATAACATGTACCGAACGGAGCCAACATCTGATTTAGAACAATTTGGCAGGTACATTTTGCAAACAAATTGTTCTAATGCGCGAAAAATATCTACAGATGGTGTAGAATTAATCCCTAAATTTGCAAAAGCTTGCAAAATATTGTTATCAGACTGCTGCAAGGCTTTCCAACAGGAGAGTTTACCTTTTCCAGCAAACGCTCCTGTATACTTCCCAGCAGTTTAACTTGGCAGTGACGTCACTACGGGCGGAGCCAACAGCGTGACGTTAGCCTATGAAAACCAGCTAGATAAAACGTCACAGCCTACTTGGCGAATAAGAGGAGATCACTGACTGCTTGTGAGCTCTTATTGGCTCCGCCCGTAGTGATGTCACTGACAAGTTAAACTGCTGCGAAGTATAGTGTCGCATCCAGTAAATGCATGAAAACCAGGCAAGGCTTTTACCTTTTCTTCTCCTAAAGCATTATATATTGGTTTGAGAGCAATCTGTCTTTTTCTTTTACCGCTCCCTACTATGCACGAGGTTCTGGAGCATAGCATGGGGTATCGCCGAAGAGTCAATACAACAACATCTGTATCTGGAGAGTAAATATGAATAGTAGAGGCACCTCGTAAAGTTGCATCAGCAGCGTGTAATATTAATTTTGTGTTAGCTTCCTCGTGTGTGCTGCGTAGGTGCTGTACTGAGATATGAGTTGCTGCCGCTTCATCTCGCCATGCCACAATAATAGGTAATTTTATCTCTGAAAACCGACAAAGAATTTTATTCGCTAAATAGGCGGTTAACTTTTCTTTATTTTGCACACTTGATAGCAAACTTTTCATCGTAATGTTCTTTATAATTGTATGGTCTGTGATATGGGGATAAGTGATAGTCTCACTTAATGCACAACGTTTTTGCCGGGTTGTACTTTTTAATGAGAAAGGAATATCATACCTATCAAAGACAACTTGCACTTCATCGTAGGAGTTATAATATTCTTGTAATTTTTTAAGAAAGTGATTTGCCAAATCTTCACAGCTATGCACATGATGTGGCTTATCAAGGCTTTGAAGAAATGCCATTCCGTCGATAATTGCTACTCGCATATGGTTGGGCGTTACGGGGTCTTCGGGCTCTTGATTGTGAATTAGAGATTCAAGAATAGCAAGAAGACCACTCTTGCTAGTTGGTAAGAGCAAGTCGCCTGCAGGAGTGAAAAGTGCACGTTGCACTACCGAAAGCTCATAATTGGATATAGCATCCCTAAGATCTGCAGTTGGTCTAGATTTCGCAACTAATAGCAATCTCACAAACAATGCACGGTCTTCTTTTAGCTGCAGTACCTTTGTTTGAATTTTTACGTTTGTTGTTTTTCCATTACTTTTAAACGTATTCAACTTCAACATTGTCATTTTATGCCATATATTTGTTTCATTAGTTTGTATTCGAGTTTTCACAAACTGTTCATAAGCGGACTGACCAATGACATTTCTATGGCAAATATCTTTCTTAATGCTATCATTCATGACAGCCTTTGTCATAAAATTAGTGAGATCAGCTGATGTTTCTTTAAATACATTACCTTGACTGTGTAGTACCTCAACAAGAACTTTCACATTATGCTCATGTCTATCTAAAAAGGGTTTAGTATCTTCGTGGTGTCTACCGCGTTGTTTGGAGACAATGCCTACCGCTGATTTACATTCTTCAGCAAGAACAGCCATAGCAGGTGCAATTAAGAAAAATCTCGTTTTGGCCGATGCTATTCGTGTTATACCAATTAAGCCTCCACTCACTTTCATTGTACGGTTGACATGTTCTAGAGCATGGTCTGCTCCTATAGCACAGAAAGGTACCACATTTCTGTTCACAACCCAATTGCCTCTTGAAAACTCGTGATACAACTCTTGATTAGTTTCTGAGAGAGCTTGCATTTCTGCCAAATAAAGTGGAATCATGCGAGCATAATGATGTTTATCATGGGTCTGATCATGATCTGATAAGGAAAGAGGGTTCAAATAAGCCCCATCTAGTTTAGAATAGTCCGAGATTTTTTGGTTGTGAAACTAGACGTGCCTAATATGATTCCTGGGGGGGGGGAGGGGGGCGACCCCGACTGTCTATATGACAGGATTGATAACAAGGCACCTCTATTCAATGAAAAAAAACATCTTTAGCTGGATGAATTTTCATTCATAAGCTCTCATCTTATACATTGAGAAAGGAGCTCTTAATAGCTCCGAAACACGTGTCAGCAATTCGAATTCAGATTTCTATGTTTTATAATGCTATTATTTAGTGGATTTAAGTATTTTAAGCTTTTAAAACTGGTTATAAACCAAGAAATAATGAAGATATAATTATTTTAGTGACGCAACTTTGGCCCCCCCTCACGCCCCCCTGCACTATTTTTGGGGGTGGCAACATCCGAATTCGTATTCCTGGTGACAATACCTTTCAGAAAAACCAACTGTCATAATTGTATCACAAAAAGGGCACGGAAATGAAAATTTAACCAGTTGCTCCTCCACTATTAGGCTTACTGTTTAATTCCCATAAAAGTTGAGATTGCTTTTTGAAATTTAATTTCTATACATATCTGGCGGACCTTGAAATCAGAGTAGAGGCTTAGTGAGAAAGTTTGGAGGTGAAACTTCCCATACAGCAATTTGTTTTTAGCGCATATATTGCCAACATCAATACGATATAAAGCAGTAAGTAACCGCCCCTAAGCCAGGGCTAAGGCAGAAACATGCAATACACCACCAGCTCGTTTATTCCATCCATGGACTGAGTTTCGTGCTTGTTGGCACTCGAATTAGCTACCAGTTTTTGTTGGCTCTCTTTGCTCTATAAGAGGATTTTTGCCTCCAGTTCGTTTAGTTTAAAACTCTTTTTAGAGGGGAGCTGACTTATCCGACATTTTGGTTCCAAAACGGTGGGCGTGGTGCCACTGGTATCTGTACTCAAGTCGCATTGAAGAAGAGTGGAAGCTAAGCTTGAATTGTAGCTGCATAGATGATATTTGACTATTTTTGTCCATATGGCAAAATTATTTCATAAACTCAGGCTTTCAACAAGTGCAATATGAAAATAGACACAATTTCATGTAACATTTCCTAATAAACTTTTTTTAAATTCGAGAAATAAGTTATATTTTTAAATATGGTGCTTTATCCAACTAATCATAAGTTATTTTACGCCAGAGCAACCAGGTATAATATTAATGTGTTTCAAATACTTGTAACAAGGCTGGATCCAAGACTGTCTTGGAACCAAAATGTCGGATAAGTCAGCCTGTCCTCTAAAGGAGCTCTAGTTTAATTCCTACTCCAAGTGCCAATAAGCACAAAACTGCAGTCTAAGGAAGAAGTAAACGAGCTGGTGGTGTATTGCCACCATAGTTTCAGGATTACCACTCATGTATGGAACCTTAGAATTCCCCTCTCCACCCCCTATACACACAGAAAGTAATTCCCTGGTACCCGTATGATTTAGCGGATTATGCAGGGAACTGCGTAGCTTCTAAAAACATTCGATATCGGCAACATATTCGCTAAACTGGACTCTAGTGGTCTATTAAACAAGTAGTGCAGTGAAATAACGAAAGTGTGAGCTTTAGGGTGAAAAGCTCACATTTCGGCTTTTCTCGAATGACTTTTCATCCTAAAACTCACACTTCGTTGCATTAAAAAGTGGGTTCCTTGTAACCCTTAAGTACGTGTCTGCAAATGTTTGTAAATTTTGTGAGCTGAAACGTTGATCATTCCTATTGCTGTTTGCAGCCAAGGCGGAGGAGCAGACGCATCCGACATTTTGGTTCCAAAAGAGAACAAGTGATTCCACGTGAAAGATAGAAAAACTTGATAAAAACGAAGAGGGTGCCAGTTGGCGATGGCAGTCACGTGCTTGGCTTGTGCAAGGACCACTTGGTGCCAAATAGGCTGTTGAATGCAAATATTATGCCTCCAAAACGACAGACACTTTAGTACACAAATCAAAATGCGAAGAGGTCTTATTGTCCTCCCCGCGTCATTTCATTCCCCAATCTCCGGTTAATTTCTTCATTCTTAAGAGTTAAAACCGGCTGCTTAAACAGCACAATGCGATTATTATCAAAATTCTTTTGAAAACAGGGGGAAATACAGTCAATGGATATTACGTGACGGAGGTGGAGCCAAATGCCTTCTCTTAGTAAACGATCAGTTATATTACTGTCCGTCCGTGAAAACCGCGCCTAGCACTCGCGAGCAGTTCCACTTAAAAAAAGGGGTGGTGGGCTGTGAGTGGGAACTTTCCGAAGTTTTCAATTTATAACTGCATTTGCAATATCCCTTTGACATATTCAACTGAACTATGTATTTGAAATTAGCATCGTTCCACGTTGTTTGATGCGGTTCAATATGCTTTTTATTATTCTTCATCTTATTGTTATCTTACCTGTCACCCCTATTTTAATAAGATCAGAGAAGACCTGACGCATGCGTAAAAACTCGGAGGCTTTTACCTAAGAAGATCAGACAGTAGATGACTTGTGGCTATTCCAGAGACAATTCCCAAACGTAGCAAACCTTCTGGCCTAATGTTTGCTTGTTCTCGATGAGCAGGGTATCAGTCTGTATAACCAAGGCTACACTAGATAGCGTTTTATACAGGCTTCTTCATTTGATCAAAATTCTTGGGATAAAAACGGACGTCCTTTTCCAGCGACATCTATCGAATTTTATGGTAACTAACATTTCTACAAATCAAATAATAAAAGACAAAATTAAAAGTTAATTTGTTGGCGACCATTTTACAATTTGGCATTCAATTCTATTTTAGTGTATTTTAACGTTATTTAATAGCTCGTTCGATTTGTTGGTTTATTCTGCATTTTAACGGCTTTTTTTAATTATTTAGTGAATTATTTTTCATTTTAATTGATTCTAATTATTAATTAACTATGAAACGACACTGGCACCGCAGAGCGATAAATGGCGATTTTGGAATGATAGTTCCATCAAAACTTTTGATGAGTTTAGATGGTCAAATTAATTTATTTGGCGAGTTTTTTACATTTTAATGGAAGTTCTCCGTAAAGCTTTTGAGAATATTTCAATAACCGAGATCTTTGGTAGTATGTACGTTTCAGTTATAGGTACGTTTTTTAACTTGGCGATGTATTTTCTTACCACCTAAGCGAAGATTAAAATTTAAAGCTTGCATCGTCTTCTTTTCTCTTATTTTGCATTTTAATTTAAATTTCAATGATAATAATGGCTCGATATATTTATTAAACTTGTTATGTTACATGCTAATGGAGCTTTTGAAGTTGATTTGGCGAGTTTTTTAATAAGAATTCTCACATTATTTCGCAGCTTTTTTTCAGTTGGCCCATTATTTTACTTTCAAGTATTAAACTTATGTGTGAAATTAGAAACAAAAAAGGGAAGATTTCGGTGATTGGAAGTCTGGTTATCTTTCACTATTGGCGTTAAATCTTTGTGTCCAATTTATGAGCGAGGGAAATATACTTCCTTCGCAAACATAAACTAAAGAGCAACAAAATAAAGTAATTATCGCCAAAAATTTGGCAACCACAGCAGATTCCCAATTATCGAAATATTATCAATGTGTGAAATTTAACATAAAAAGAACATTACCTTTTAATGTTGTGTAAATGAAAACAAAATTTTACAGTTGGTCGTCGTAATATTGTAGTTTTGTTTATTTTTTTTGTACTTGTATTGCTCTTTAGTACCAAACGATTATATATGCTCATTTCGTTTTTACTAAAGAAATTAATATGTTTTGTTGTCAATCGTCTTTCCGTTGAACACCATCGCTTCATTAGTGTACATTTCATTCTGGGGCATCAAAATGAAATGTCTCTACGAATAGATTCGCCATTTATCGCTCTGATGGGTCAACGCTATCAAAATGAACATCTGAGCTTTTGCGTAGCAATTAAGATCGTGTGAGCAACAGTAATGAAACAAAATAGTAAATAGAACAATATTATTTCATTGCTACATTTTTATTTATCGGCTGCGAAGAAAAGCGTATATTTTATTAATGCAGAGATGTCAAAATTGAACGCCATTGCTTTATGTTGCTAATTCGAAGAAAGTAAACAATGAATCAATGTCGTATGACTGAATCATGAGTTGCGACCAACTTTACCTGAAAAGGGAATTTATTTCCCCTAAAAAGCAGTACTAAGAGGGCCTTCGGCATCAATTCACTCTGTACTCCACTTCAGTTAACTACATCAGTATTTTTTAACCCTAAAAGATAGGATAAACGTCACTTTTTACAGCGGAAACAACATGCTAATAAATGTAAACAAACATTTGGGAGGTCGTTGTTCAGCGCTCTCTAGCGGGCAAATCTTTACCATTGATGTTTTGAGTAATGAAGAAGCCTGTATAAAACGCTATCTAGTGTAGCCTTGGTATAACTTGACTGGGCCGTGGTGGCCCGATCGGTAAGGCATCGGACTCGTGTCCGGAGGGACCCGGGTTCGATCCCAGCCGATCAAAGATCCCCCGTCTTGATTAATGGTGGCTGGGGGACGTTAAAAATGTCGTGGTCACAAAGTCCTCCAAGTGAAACGATACCTCTGGGGGTGCTGGGCCTAGGGTTTGCTCAATCCTTGGTTCTGGTTCAAAATTAAGAACAGAGCGCTCTTCAGGGCCCTATTCCGGTTAAACCACAAAATTGTGGTAGGTACGGGGGACCCTGGAGTGTGAAATGAAATGTATAACTTGACTACAAAGCGACGGCGGATGAACTGCGATTGGAGAGGGATCACATCATTGTGTAACACGCACAATCTACGAGAAAGCGCAAGCAGTAAAGTTTTGTTTTCTAGCGGAATCTTGCCAGATCCCGCCTCTTATAAATCCAATCATGTCATTAATATTATCTTTTAATCTGCCGCCTCTCCTGGGTCAACTGATATCAAAACCACGTTGACAAAAACTGGTAACTAAACTTCAAATGTGTGTCTTGCCTCTTTAAATTTATAAAAACAAAAACAGAGAATTATATTCATTCAGATCCAAAACACGCGGGGCATCATAATGCAATTGTTCTTTCCGGGGCACCACGCGAAAAGTGTAATTATGAAAAAAGTTGGAAGAGGTAGCAAATTAAAGAGCATCTACAAACATATTTTCGACTCCAAAATAATATGCCCTCATCCAACTGTTATTGAGATTTATAAGATCTTAAAATCTGACGAAATTTTTAAAAAGCGCCAAACTTAAACACTTGGCGATCACGCAACTTTACTTTGTGCATGTACAGAACAGCTATCTACAAATCACGTGAAATGTGTAGATAAATCGAACTTGGATGAATTGAAAGCCATGTACAGTCATAGAAAAAAAAAACGAAACACTCTGAATTATTCGGCTGCTATACTTGCCAAGAACAGAAGAAAGGTGTCTTCTGACATGGATTAAAGTTTTCTTTAAAACTATGTGAGTAAAATTTTGATAAGGGGCTATATACAAAGCGAAATGAACTCAAAGTCTGAATTTTCAAATGGGAACCCCTACATTTGATTACATAATTAGGTGCGGAGGGCCAAAAGTACGCTGGGTACCAAGCGGCATCACTTTAGGACCAGTAGAACAAAAGTTATGACCGACCAAAGATTTAGGGACCACCATCACATTTAAAAGGCTACTTTCAAGGTCGAAATTTACAAAGAGTAGACAAATCATATTTTTTCGATTAAATTACCTAAAGCTACTCGCAATAATACGTTTGCTTTTCGTATTTAATTAAAAATTCTCGCGTTTTGTTAAAGTTATAATATTTTTTTGAAATTTGGAAGAGAAAACCCTACTGTGTAGAGTTCAAGGGAAAAACGCAACATTCTATCTTTTTGATTAAACAAAGATTGATGCATATTTTTAGCTACGCACTAACCGTTGCAGCACACACCTTTTGGAGAGAGGTTACAACTTAAAAGTAACCTCTTGTATTTATATAAACTACTGTATTAGGATTGGCATAAATGTTAAAACCGTGGCTCAGAATTTAAAAAAACATCTAATCTTCACAAATTATTCCAAATAACCTTCCGAGACACCAGTTTTCCATGAAAATCAAGTGTCCACGGAAAAAGTTTTCTGAATTGCTACATGTTGCATGAATGAGACTTCTGCTGACTAATGGACAAAAAATATGACTGTCTACCTATTTTAAAATATACTCAGCAGTTTTATTAGCGTTTCGCTTTCAACATATTATAACTTTTGAAAACTAAATACTATGTAAAAACGCTGAGCATGTTCTGCAACTGGTGGAAAACCATATTCCCCTTTCTTTGCATAGAAATTCCCTGCTATTGTTTCAGTTTGCACAGTTGTATATGGTCCCTAAAAATGGTTCTTTTAGCATATCTCAAAAACTACTGGATATTTTGAGCTTCCGTTTTGGATTCTCCTTTGAAACCCCTTCTAGATTGTTTCTCCATCAAAATATTATATGGTTCCAGATCATCATTTTTTCAAATATTAATTTCAAAATTCATAAAAAATTCAAAATTTTATCTGAGAGGAAGTCAATGACGTTTTTATTGTTGGGTTGGTTCATACTTTGATATAAAAAAACAAACTTTGCCGTACCTATCGTGGTTTAGGTATTATATGCCCAAGTATCAAAAATATTTTTAACATTACGGGACGGTTTTTTCTCAGTTCAATTGTGAAGCAACGGCTGGAGCAAATTTAAAACGATTTGGTATACAAAGTTAAATGATGTTGCTGATCACAAATATGTGATAAAAAAGGGAGGTTTTCATAGGAAATTTTAAAGTTGATGCCGATTTTTATATGAAGACGACCCCTTAACAACGATTTATCAATAGAAATTTATAGAACACATTATTCCTGAAAAAATAACATATTACACGTGTCTCTAGTGTTAATAGTCTTCGAATAAGAGCGAGCGTTTCGTTTTTTTTTTTCTATGACTGTACTGTATTGAGCAGGCAAACTGATTTACGTGGCAAGATAATCATGAACAACTCGTTGTAATAAAATGTATTTGTAGTATTTTTTTTTCATCCAGAAATTTCTAGAGATTAGAATTATTTACGCTTGATAAAAAGCATTTATTTCTTAACGGTTATTTAATTAATGCATTATGTCACAAGGCAGCACAAACAATAATGCCTTAATTATTCCCAGCTTAAAGTTTATGTTGTGATTTTTATTAATTTACGCCAAACATGCTAAGTCATTAATAACTTCTAAGCAGTTTAAGAAGTATTATCTCAAAATTAGCCAGTAATTAAAAATTAAATAACGATATTTCCTATCAGGCACGTATAGAACATTAAAACATATTACGTCCTGCCATAACAACGTTTTTTTCTTTTAAACTTTGGAGATATTGAGCATTTAACTGCTACCCCATATTTAAACTAACGGACATAAATTTGGCACTTTATTTCCATTAAGTCCAGGCATAAAATCCTTTTTACCATAGATAAGCGGCTTAGTAACATTAAGGGGCTCGAGCACTGTTATTTAATACCCTTATTTCCCTATTTCCTACCGAAGATATATGAATTTTGAAGAAAAATATGTTCACTTTATATTTGGGTTCCGTTTAATTGTTTCGATTTATGAAAATGCCCGACTCGGAGGATGCATATATTTCTAGACTCCTCTATAATGACATGCAATAAATTGCAGATACATTTTAAATATAAAACTTAAACTTTTATAAAATCATTTGTTTTAATTTGCAGGTTTCATCGGTTGTAAATTTATTCCTTTACTTACATTGAATTGTAAAAACATAGAGTAAAGAAAAGTAAATTTTCACAGGCAATATACACTTAGTCACAAAAGTAAGTATGCAGAGTGTTTGTGATGATGTAATATGAAAAAAAACAGACTTAAATATTAGAGTTTTCAAATTAACGATTTATTTCGATTAGAGCAACATTGAGCTTATTTACAGAATGAAAAATATTTAAAAAATACAAATATTTAGGTAGCAAGATGAGCTTAACTTAAAAAAAGGTTGTAATTTACATCACAAAAGTAAGTATGCAAATAAAAACAAAGACATTAATATTGCAAATTTTACAATTTTTCAAAAGAATTGGTAATTTGCTGAATAGCCTATGGCCTTTATAACAGCTAACAATCTAGATGACGCTAATTTTACTAAATTTTGAGTGATTTTACTAAAATTTGAGACGGTATTTTCTGCCCTTCCTCCAAAGTTCTTTCTTTTAGATCATTCTTAGTTTGGATCTCTTGCTTTCTAATTTGGCGAACTAGATAATCCCACAAGTGTTCAATGGGATTAAGATCAGGTCACTGCGGTGGGGTTTTTAACTGTTTTCGCACGTTATATAGCAGCCATTCCCAAACAATCCGAGTAGTATGTTTGGGATCATTATCTTGTTGGAAAGTGAAGGATGTATCGAGTTCCAATTTAGAAGCACTTTGGCTTAGATTATTCTTTAAAGTAGTAATAGAGCTATATTGATTCATTATTCCGTCCTATTATAACTAAATTTCCTACTCCTAAATTTCCTAAGAACACCAGAAAACCATTTGTTAGCAAAGTGAATTGCAAAAAGAGAATAGATTTTGCAAAAGAAAATGTAAAGCAAGACACAAATTTTTGGAATACCGTGATTTTTTCGGATGAAAGTAAATTCAACATCGACGGGGTCAGATGGAAACCAAAAAGTTTGGAGGAAAGCAAACGCAGCTCTAGATCCAAAGAACATGAAAGAAACTAAAACACGGTGGTAGTTCGATTATGGTTTGATGCTGCATGGCAGCAACTGAAGTAGGAAATTTAGTTATAATAGACGTAGTAATGAATCAATATAACTATTTGAATACTTTAAAAAATAATCTAAGCTAAAGTGCTTCTAAATTGGGACTCGATACATCCTTCACTTTCCAACAAGATAATGATCCCAAACATACTGCTCGGATTGTTCGGGAATGGCTGCTATATAACGTGCGAAAACAGTTAAAAACCCCAGCACAGTCACCTGATCTTAATCCCATTGAACACTTGTGGGATTATCTCGATCGCCAAATTAGAAAGCAAGAGATCAAAACTGAGAATAATCTAAAAGAAAGGACTTTTGGGGAAAGGCACAAAATACCATCTTCTGTCACTTAAAATCTAGTAAAATCAGTGCCATCTAGATTGAGAGTTGTTATAAAGATCATAGGCTATCCAACAAATCACCATTTTTTTTAAAAAATTTGTAAAATTTGCAAGATTAATGTCTTTTTTTTTGTTTGCATACTTACTTCTGTGATGTAAATTACACCCTATTTTAAGGTAAGCTCATCTTGGTAATTAAATATTTGTATTTTTAAAATAATTTTCATTTTGTAATGCAGCTCAATGTTGCTGTAATCGAAATAAATCGTCAATTTGAAAACTCTAATAGTGTAGGTCTGTTTTTTTTCACATTACATCACCACAAGCACTCTACATACTTACTTTTGTGACTAAGTGTATGTATCATACAAAATAAAAAATTGGACGTTAGAAAGTAAGCGCATTTCTAGTGTGTTTGAAATTGTTTTTAATATATGAAATGCAAAATATTTAGACACATTGCACCCTGGAAACAGAAGTGACGCATCATAAAAATTTTGAAAAGCGTACTGACTATTGATTTGAAGTAGAAATTTAGTGATGTTCGTGTTACTAATAGCGCACGAAGTTAGTTTGCATAACTTGTGCTTGATCGCGCATAAACGATGTATTTTTTTATTTAAAAACCAGGGGGCTCCGCCTCCTGCTCGCTTCGTTTCTCAACTCCCGTTTTTCGCCTGTGGCGGCTACTTTACCGCCTCCGGCGACTCAATCACCAACCTTTTTCTGGTAGTTTGGAGTCAAATCGACTATATGCCACCGAATACGGCGTCCCCGCTGAAAAAGAAAATTATACCCCCCTCCCCTCATCTTAAAACGATAATTTTCTGCAATGCTCACATACCCTTTAAAAGTATAGTAACCATTCCTTTGCACTTTAAAATAATTCACCAGATAAATAAAAGAGATATAAAAAATTCTGCTATAAAAATGAAAAAAAAGGTACATAATTAAAAAACGTTGTAAAATATCTAGCCCAAATACAAAATCTAGTTCCTTTCCCTCGCAGAAAAAAAAATACTCAAACACGCAATGTAATTCATACGAAATCCCGTAAACAAAATAAAATACCGTAAGAATAATGACAACCTCTGTTAAATGTTAAAAACAATAAAGAAATGCGACAATAAGAATATGCGATGAAAGTAATCGTGTATATTTTGTTGAATTAAGACGAGCAATTAACAAAAGGAAGAGTCACCGGTTTTATTTGTCGAACACGACATTGTTGGAAAAGTTTTGGAGCAGTTTGGTTGAATGTGATGTAATTTTGCTCGAGGTGAGCCTTGAAAAATGGCTAAATTAGAATCACTTCTATCTCCTGTTATAATTAACGCAGAGAAATTAAACAAACATCTTCTTTTTCAGAAAAAAATCTCTTTCCAACTATCCTCACAAAAATACTTGATTTTCACAGGAAAATAGTGTCAACCTGAAAAATTCCAAAACGTTCTCCGAAATTTGGCTAAATTAGAATCACTTCTATCTCCTGTCAAAATGAGAAATTTAACAAACATCTTCTTTTTCAGAAAAAAATCTCTTTATAACGAGATATAACATTAGGGGGAGGGGGATTTTTTTGCCCCCTAATTGCCCACTATGTGAAATTTATGTTAAAAAAATAATTTAAAAAACTAATTCAAAATTAAGAGAAATGACTCCGAGGTGCAAACCTTCTGGGCTCAAACTAATTTTCTACCAGGTTTCAAGTCGTCAGGTGCTACGGGCCGCCTGGAAGCAGGTCAGTCACAAACATCCTTTCACAATTCGGATCGAGCCCGGGACTCCATGATCTCGGTCAGACTTCTCTAACCTTTAGAGAAAATGACCGGCACAGCAGCGCTTTTAAAAACTGGAAAACTATTTTGCTAAAGAGGAAAAAAGAGAGAGGGGGGGGGGAAGAAAAAAATGGAGTTAATTCTTGAACATTTTTTGAGAAAAGTCTGCTGCTTACGAAAAGCTTTCATTAAGTACAGTCGAGCCCGCTTAATGGAATAGTCAATTTGTCACGAAAAAATATTCTAATAAGCGGGATATTCCATTATCCGGGATCCCATTCACACAGCGTTTCAACTTGCAATTGCCTTAACCACAGGTATATTTACTAACAAATATCCAATGATTAACTTTAAACATTAAAATTTAGAAATTGGATGAAAAATGATTTTATTTTATTGTAAAATATACATATTTGCAGCAATTTTTGGAAAATTACTTACTTAAGTGTTGTGATTTGTTATTAATGTTACTCACTTCTTTGTTGCTAAAGAAGTTAAAAATTTTAGACTATTTATTGCTCTGTGAATGCATCAAGTCAGTAACTAGATTTTCTAGTTTGTAAAACAAGTAGAAGTCAGCATTGGGCTTCTTTTCCAAGAAACGTCTTATAATGTTACAAACGCTATGAACTTCAACTCGTGGAGATCGATATCTCAAACTTTTTTTGCAAGTTGTAACTTCGTACATTTATTAGTATTTGCATATTCTATAAAATTTGCTTTTTCTTTTAAAATAAGATCTTTTCATTTAGAAGACATTATAAAGAGGCAAACACAGCGGAAGCGAAATCGGAAAATGATTTCAGAACAGCAAGAGACCCCCGTTGCGGTTCTTGGAAGAACTTGTTGATTTTCACATTTCTTTCTTATCTCTCCTCTGGGTCCCAAGAAGTGCAACTTATTCGAGGCTTATTGTTCATTCTTTGAATAGGGAAATGTAGCAGAAGGAACGATACACGCATTGGGTGCAACAAGAAGAATCGAACACTAGGGAAACATTAACTTCAAATTCTAGGAATCACCATAACGAAGAGACAAAAAAAAAAAAAAATTGGGAAACCGTCCATATGCTTCACATTTATTATTGTTCTTCACAGGAGGAGAAATCTGAATATAATCGGTTGGAAATGGGAAAGTATCGACGTCAGCATGGCTAAAAATTATTCTTATAACCAGGAGTGCTTCAAAAAATGTATTACTTTAACTGGGAAATTCAACATGGAAATGATTTACTATGGTTCGGTACATTGAAAATGTATTACATTAAGCGGGATATTCTATTAAACCGATATTCCATTAAGCGGGTTCGACTGTATTATGATTTCGGTAGAATTCAAAAAAATTTCCCATTTGACCGAATCACGGTTTTGGAATAAACCAGTAACCTTATGAGAAAACTTTGGTATGTTTCTCGTAAAAGCTTGCCAGCATCCTGATTTCTTAGGAAACCTTCTAAAGCATTGCGGTTAATATGTGCACAGATAATGCAGAGATTGAAGAAAATAGCAGGCTGTTTATTAGTCTTCAATTCTTGCGTCATGAGCCTGCATTTCGCTTTCTTTCAGACAGTCTTGGGGACGAACAGTGATTACGATAAAGGCGAAACATTTAATAAAAACACTGAGTATATTTTTCATACTATTCAAAAATCTACTATGCAACATGTAGTAATTCAGGAAATTTTCTCGCAAATATACTTGTTTTTCACAGGAAATAGTGGAAACCTGTAAAAGTCTCAAACGTTATCCGTTAATTATTTGTGACGTTTCCTCAAATTTTAGTGTTATACAACCCCAGTCAAATTGTAGAAAAGGTATATATATATACATTTTTTACATTTTTACATAAAATGTGTGAAGACAGCATATTTCAGTTTCTTTCTTTTTTTTTTTTTTTTTGTTCAATTCCACCTATTTGCGCTGTCAAAATCTTTCCACAATGTCTTGGATAAAAAAGCAAAATAATAGCTATATGGACTTCTCTGGATACGCCTGAAGTATAATCCATCAACCCTCTCTTCGCATTATCCCACTTTTTCCGCTGCTTTCAAATAAAAAAAAAATCTTATCTTTTGCGAAATATATGCAGCAGGAAAAGCACACGCGATTTAAGAAAATATTTTTCTTAATGCACTTCCTTGTAAAAAGTCAGAAAATAGCTAAAATACTATTTTTCACTGAACATACGACACTATGAGGGAGAAAAAAAAGCTTGAATTCTTTAAAAACATATTTTATGAAAGGAATCTTAGAATATTTTAAACAAAAGAAATTTGTAAAAGCAGTAATAAAACTGAATTTGAATATATTTTTTCACAGTAGAAACGTTAGAAAATTTTGATTTTTATGTAAATATTAAATTTTATTTCATGTTGTATTTATTTTTCTTTGAGAAATTTAGCACTTCTAAAGAAACTAAAATGTACTTTTACATTAATCGTAGTTATCTGTTTTCAGAGAAAACTGCTGTGATTTTATACATGTATGAAACACAAAATGTTACTCTGTAAGTGCCTGGCTCCACATCAGCAGAAAACCGACCAAAACAGAAGGCAGAAACCGAAAATCCTGGTACGCTCCATTTCCCTCTAAATTCAAAATACCCGGTTTTTTGGTGTCTGCCTTCGGTTTCGGTCGGTTTTCTGCTGATGTGGAGCCAGGCCCTGTATTTTTTTATTACGAGTTACAATTTTCTATTTCAGTGAGTCCGACCCGCGGTTCGTGGGTCACATCTGGACTGTGGAAGGCTAGAAAATATGTTTACTCTTAAGCAATTTAAAGGAAAACTAACCCGAGAAATTTTCAAAAATCACCACAAAGCACTTAGTTAAAAAAAAAAAAAAAAAGACGTGGCCGTTTTTTTTTATATTTGGTGGGATGGGGGGGGGGAGCAGTGTTAACGTGACATTCTGAAATAATGTGGGACTGTTGGCCCCCTTTGTCTCTAAAAATTGTCAATATGGCGCAAGAGTAAAATAGATCAAGGACACTTGTTCTATTGTGTTCCACCAAATGTCTACAATAGAAAAAACCTATGTAAAAAAAGGATAGTATCTTTAAGCAAGAGATGTGCCCATAAACAAATAGGAAGCTTATCGATCACCGATTATTCAGCAGCACCGATGGTAACAATTATGATGATTTTTAATACTACAATTTCTTCATTAACTTTTTTTTTTTTTAATAAAATGCTTCAAAATTTTAACCAATTTCTGCAAGGAAATTTCCATAGTGTTCTCAATAAAGTTACACAATGTTAATTTGACTTCAGAAAAAAAATTAAAGCATGTGAATGAAATTTTGAAAATTCAAATGATGAGTGAAAAATGAAATTAATTGAAGGATTATTTAGTGTAGAAGCAAAAATATATGGACCAGCAAGCAGAATTAAATTATTTTCTCTTTAACATCCAAATTTTACTTTTTTTTCCTCACAGTGAATTTGAAGGTTATTACAGCTTTATTTTTTCTTGATAAAACAACCATCGCAACTTTTTTTTTTGATTGAGTCGAAAAAATATTTGAGCAAATACAAAATGAGCAGTTTTTGAATTTTGAAAATACACATTAGCAATGCAAATCAATAAGAAAATAATAAGTTCCGCAAGAATTTCTCAAAAACATAAATGGCAATAACTTAAAAAGTTAACGCACTGAAATGTTTTCTACGGAAGATGAGAAAACATCGTAACTGTATTTATTATGTATGCAACGTACTCTTAAAAAATGTAGAGGACCCGGGGTGGGGGTGGGCTAGCTATCCAGCTATTCCAGAAGGACAGCAATGGCTTGTTAATGGAAATATTACTTGCCTTCGTTCTGCCGTTATCAAGATATAGTGTCTTAACCGTTAACTTCCCACTGTTGTATTTCTGTAACAGATTTATTTTAATACAACATACTTAAGAGCAAGAATCTGAGAAACTGTCACGCCTAGCATTATAAGGTGATTCATGATTTCTCAGGTTTTCTCCCAAAAATTACCAAATGTTTATTATTTTATTGAAAGACCAAATCCAGAATGTTTTGCTCTAAAGTTGAGTTGTTTAGTTTTTATGGATCCCCTAAAGATGAAGGTGCGACATCAAAAATTAAGCGGATTTTCAAGACATGGAAGTTGCCGTAAGCCAAAACTCTTACCAGGAACTGTTTAACTCCAATTTTCTTTTTGTATATGGAATATAGAAGGTTGAAACTTTACAAAATGAATGTTAAATTTGTGGTAAGTTGTTGCCGTAAGGTCAGTGAAGGCCCTCAAAACAAGGCATTTTTGACGTTTTTTAGCGTTTTTGAGGTCCAAAAACAGCTTGTACATTTCAGTTGGCACGGCAAAAGTAGTGTCGTTTGAAAGACCAGTGTAAGCACTTTAAAATAATGTATAAATAACCGAGGAAAGTTCAACGTGCTTTTAGTTGCGTAAGGCCGAAATATGAAAAATGTCATATTTTACCGATATTCAAACGGTCATAACTTCCTCTGCCAACAACATATTGAAATATTTTTTTTTGCCAATGTCATACTCTATTCTTTGTCTTAACAGAACAGTTGAGTCCTTTGAGGCGAAATGTGAAAATTTTTTTTACAAAAAATGTACAGGAAAAAATAAATTTTTTGTAAAAAAATTTTTCACATTTCGCCTCAAAGGACTCAACTGTTCTGTTAAGACAAAGAATAGAGTATGACATTGGCAAAAAAATATTCCAATATGTTGTTGGCAGAGGAAGTTATGACCGTTTGAATATCGGTAAAATATGACATTTTTCATATTTCGGCCTTACGCAACTAAAAGCACGTTGAACTTTCCTCGGTTATTTATGCATTATTTTAAAGTGCTTACACTGGTCTTTCAAACGACACTACTTTTGCCGTGCCAACTGAAATGTACAAACTGTTTTTGGACCTCAAAAACGCTAAAAAACGTCAAAAATGCCTTGTTTTGAGGGCCTTCACTGACCTTACGGCAACAACTTACCACAAATTTAACATTCATTTTGTAAAGTTTCAACCTTCTATATTCCATATACAAAAAGAAAATTGGAGTTAAACAGTTCCTGGTAAGAGTTTTGGCTCACGGCAACTTCCATGTCTTGAAAATCCGCTTAATTTTTGATGCCGCACCTTCATCTTTAGGGATCCATAAAAACTAAACAACTCAACTTTAGAGCAAAATATTCTGGATTTGGTCTTTCGTTAAGATAATAAACATTTGGTAATTTTTGGGAGAAAATCTGAGAAGTCATGAATCACAGGCGTGACACTCTCTCAGATTCTTGCTCTTAATATTTTTTTAATTAAATGCAAATTACTTATCTTAAGAAAAAAGATTACTGCTACGAAATACATGCTAATTTTGTCCCAAGATGACAGTAGATTTTCCCCAGAAATCACAACAACTCAAAAAATCTCTGATACCTCAACAGCTGCGTTTTGCTATTAGAAGAATTCATTATATTTTATGCTTCCTCTTTTTATTCAGGAAATAAATTACCAGGTAAGAAATTTAAGCATTTTATGTTTATTTAAAAGTAATTTTAAATTTAATGGAGAAAGTTTGAAAGAAATTTGGTTTTCCTTATATGTTGCAGCAAACAAGAAAATAACCGAAGTTCAATTTAAAACTGCTTATTTTTAACTTGAACTACGGCTAACCCGAGCTTTGCCTCAAAGTTTACGAGTTATACTGTACCAAGTGCGGTCGCTCGCTGGTGTTCTAATTTCATATTAGCTACCAGTTTTTTTTTTTTTTTTGGCTCTCTTTGCTCTATTAGAGGATTTTGCCTTCAGCTCGTTTAGTTCCTATTCCATGCTGACAGGTGACAAAAAGCACCAATCTGCAGTCCATGGATGGAATAAACGAGTTGGTGGTATGTTGCAAGTCCAACCTTTGTTTAAAATCCTACTATGAGTTTAGATTTTGATTCTTGGACATTTGAATGAAAATTTATCAAGAAAAATATCATTTAGAACAACAAAGCCGATAGCAGGATCAAACCCTTGATCTTCGCGTTTCTAGCGCAGCACTCTATCCAACCTCGTCACTGCATCGTGTTTCATGGATGCTATTCATTGAAGTTTTGTGTAATGAATTCCAGAAAAAGGTTATTTTGTCACAAAAAAAACCCCTCAAAACGCAAAACAGTTTTTAGACGGTGGGTCTACTTTCTTCAATAGCCAGCATCATAAGCTTTAAAAAATTTGAAATCATGGACTTTGATGAAGAAATAACGAAACGCTCTCTTGGTAACCGAAAAATGGCGACAAAAATAATTCATGAGATTTTGTGCTCAGGAACGTTAAATAATCAGTGCTTAACGAAATTTCAACACAGAAAATAATTGAATCGTTTATTTCGAAAAGGTAACATCTCTATTTTGATCTCCTCTGTCTCTTTAGAAAATTAAACAGCGCACGGTTATATTTTTGAATGTCATAATCAATGAAAAAATGCCTTTAGTTAAGTACACAATTACTGCAATAATTTACCAAATAACCATTGATTATGACATTCAAAAATATAACCGTGCGCTGTTTAATTTTCTAAAGAGACAGAGGATATCAAAATAGAGATGTTACCTTTTCGAAATAAACGATTCAATTATTTTGAGAGCTCGTTTTAAGATAAAGACAACATTTTCATTTCGTTCCTTAACTTATCAGCGTGCATCGCATTATACTTAAGGTTGTTTGCTTAAATGCAACAAGCATGGGGCATGTTCTAGAAAATCATAAGCTTTTTATATTACTGCATATCATTATGAAAATGCAATAAACTTGTTGGTATCTTTTATGCTTTTGCACACTGCAGTATTTCTTTTTCTCATTACAACTATGCAAATGCTTCGAACTAGATGATCCCGTTCTGGTTGTGTTATTAGTTTATCTTGTTGCCGAAATAAAGAATAATTATTCATACAGTTATGGAATTATATGTTAAATATAATGTGCATTCTTCGGAGCTTTAATTTTTATTATTTTCAATTGAATTCTTATTTAAATTTTGCTGAAAGTGATTTGTGGATTTTTTTTTTCCTTTCATCAATGTTCAGGAACAAATTTTTCATACTTCGAAAATTGTTTAATATAAGTTCAACCATTAATGTTTATCCAGTTTTAATAAATGGTTTTTCGTTGTTAGGTATCGGACTTTTTAATAGGACATTTGACGATGTCGTTTTGTAAAAAAATATTATTAACTCTTCTTAAATCAGTTAAAACTTTTCTATTAGAAGAAGATACACTGTACAGCCCAAAATATCTAGATACTTTCAAAAATTAACTTTTTTCCAAATTTATCAAGTGCGAGAAGCACTTCTCGATTTTTGTGAAAAAAATTTGTAATTGAGCTACCAGTTTGCTCACATGAGTTACACACTTGCTTCTTTTGATGCGTTTTGACCATATGCCGGAAGAAAAATATTAAATGAGCGATTCCATACCAAATCACCGAATGGGGGTCGCACGACCGACTCGGATTTTTTTTTAATTTGGTACACAGATTGATGGTATAGAGGTATGAAAAAGCCCAAAAGGAAAGTTACCTGCTCCACTTATTTTCTGAGATACATGCCCTCAAAGTTTGTCCGCCACGTCAAAATACTAAAAAAGTGATGTTATTTAATGATTTTTTATAAAAAATCGTACTCGTGCGAAATAAAAGTGTTAGATATCTATGGAAACTAGTTACTCCAGGCATTCTGAAAAAAAATACTAGAACGTTCATAATGAAAATTGCCAAGGTACAGGGCTCTTTGAAGTTGTCACCACAAAAACTTGATTTTGCAGATTTTGCTAAAATTCAGGCATTTATTACAAAAAAAGGCAAACAAAACCAAAGGTTTTCTCACTTTCTGGTAGTGTACAGGTCCTCCCTGTAAATTGCTACGCAATAAATTATTTGGGTTTCTCACTCCTTCTTGGAAATATTTTAGCTTAAAAATAAGCATTAAGGCAAAAAATGCGTTTTTGGCCATCTTGGCAGCCATTTTTCTCATAAAGGGGGAGCAGTAGAAACTTTAATTTTTTTTTAAAACAAGCCACTGATATGTTAGCTATTCACAGGAAAAGAGTTTACTTTTGGTTATTTCTCCCATTAAGAGATATCCTGCTGACAGTATATGCATGTTTTTCGCGACGACCATATGCTTTTGTTCCCCCTCTCATGGACTTAAAATTAATTGAACCAAAAAATAATTATATATTTATTATTAGCTGTATTATCTACTCAATATGTCATGAAATTTAATTTATTAAATCATTGAACAATAAATTAGATAATTGATGAAAACAAGAAAAAGTATTTCTCTGATGCCTGAGCATTATGCATTCATAATTATAAAGCACTAAATACTTTCTTGAGAAATTAATTAACATAAATGAGCTCTAAATAGTTATATTATAAGCAATACCCAATTTTGTGATTGGGATACTCCTGTTTTTAATTGAAGAATTTCTTGAATATCACATGAATATCAGGAAAATAAATGAGGTCTTTTCGTTTGATGTAGGATACTTTATGACAAATTTCATTTGATGGGCTACTAACTGAGCATGGTGATAAAGAGCTATTAATTTCAGCTTCGAATTCCATTTTACCTTATTAACAGTTATATATTTCTAAAATAATTAAATAAATAATTTAATACAAAGCCATGCTTGAAGAATTAAAATTAGTGCAACTCATTTATTCCCATACTGATCTTTACAAAACTGACATGTGTTGAGCACTGATAAGAACTGACAAGAATAAGTTTACTCACTAAAATACTAGTTCACAGATACTATAAAGCGTACATTCTATTTTCTACAAAATAATACTGCAACAAAGAACAAGGGTATAAAGGGGTAGGTACTAAAGAATTTCGTGAAAACTCAATTAAAATAAAGGAGCTTCGAATATTTATCTCATAGGCAATACCCAATCTTGTGATTGGATATTCCTGATTGATGGCTATAAACAGGAGGATACCCTTGTTCTTTGTTGCAGTATTATTTTGTGGAAAATAGAATGTATGCTTTATAGTATCTGTGAACTAATATTTTAGTGAGCAGTTCTTATCAGTGCTCAACACATGTCAGTTTTGTAAACATCAGTATGGGAATAAATTAGTTGCACTAATTTTAATTCTTCAAGCATGGCTTTATATTAAATTATTTATTTAATTATTTTATAAATATTTAACTGTTAATAAGGTAAAATGGAATTCGAAGCTGAAATTAATAGCTCTTTATCACCATGCTCAGTTAGTAGCCCATCAAATGAAATTTGTCATAAAGTATCCTACATCAAACGAAAAGACCTCATTTATTTTCCTGATATTCATGTGATATTCAAGAAATTCTTCAATTAAAAACAGGAGTATCCCAATCACAAGATTGGGTATTGCTTATAATATAACTATTTAGAGCTCATTTATGTTAATTAATTTCTCAAGAAAGTATTTATTGCTTTATAATTATGAATGCATAATGCTCAGGCATCAGAGAAATACTTTTTCTTGTTTTCATCAGTTATCTAATTTATTTTTCAATGATTTAATAAATTAAATTTCATGACATATTGAGTAGATAATACAGCTAATAATAAATATATAATTATTTTTTGGTTTAATTAATTTTAAGTCCATGAGAGGGGGAACAAAAGCATATGGTCGTCGCGAAAAACATGCATATACTTTCAGCAGGATATCTCTTAATGGGAGAAATAACCAAAAGTAAACTCTTTTCCTGTGAATAGCTAACATATCAGTGGCTTGTTTTAAAAAAAAATTAAAGTTTCTACTGCTCCCCCTTTATGAGAAAAATGGCTGCCAAGATGGCCAAAAACGCATTTTTTGCCTTAATGCTTATTTTTAAGCTAAAATATTTCCAAGAAGGAGTGAGAAACCCAAATAATTTATTGCGTAGCAATTTACAGGGAGGACCTGTACACTACCAGAAAGTGAGAAAACCTTTGGTTTTGTTTGCCTTTTTTTGTAATAAATGCCTGAATTTTAGCAAAATCTGCAAAATCAAGTTTTTGTGGTGACAACTTCAAAGAGCCCTGTACCTTGGCAATTTTCATTATGAACGTTCTAGTATTTTTTTTTTCAGAATGCCTGGAGTAACTAGTTTCCATAGATATCTAACACTTTTATTTTGCACGAGTACGATTTTTTATAAAAAATCATTAAATAACATCACTTTTTTAGCATTTTGACGTGGCGGACAAACTTTGAGGGCATGTATCTCAGAAAATAAGTGGAGCAGGTAACTTTCCTTTTGGGCTTTTTCATACCTCTATACCATCAATCTGTGTACCAAATTAAAAAAAAATCCGAGTCGGTCGTGCGACCAACTTTTTTTTTTTTCGGTGATTTGGTATGGAATCGCTCAAATAAATGTTATAAAAATATAATTCGTTGTAGTTTAAACTGCAAGCTTTCATTTCGTATTTCTTCATAAAACAAGATTGTTTTTTACTTTAAGAGGAAAAGTAGATGACTATACTACACCGCAACCTTTCTTGACAACAACATCGTTACGTCAGCGTGACGTTTGCGTGACGTTAAGCTATGGAAAACGATCTAGATAAAACGTCGCAGCCTACTTGGCGAATCAGAGGAGATCGCTGACTGGTTGTGAGCTCTCATTGTTTCCGCCCGTAGTATCGTTCAGTGTCAAGTTAAGTTGCATTCTAGTATAATTGTCTTTTGTTTTCATGTAATAATCATCCTAATATGATGATAAACTAATATTTTTGAAGATTCACATTAATTTTTAAGTCACTTGAATCGTTGCTTTTTATGACCTTGGTTGTATCGCGTGATCAGAGAAATCACACTTTTTTGCTCTTGCCATAGAAGAATGATATAACAAAAGGTAACTGATCCATTCTAACATATACAGTTGAACTTAATTTTAATGAACTACCCAAGTAGCACACTTCGTTTTTTAAAGGTTGTAAAATGGTTATTACGTTGTAACAACCGATTAAAAACGTTTAAACGTTTTTTGTGCTACTTGGATACAGTATTCAACCAAATATGGGCGATTCGAGGGAAAACGGTAATTTTTCCCGCATCTGAAGCTTCTTAAATTTTAATAAAATAATAATAGAAAAGAATAATGAACAAAATGTTGTTGCTTAGGAAATCCCACGTGTTTGTGTGGCTCCTTAGGAAAAAAAAACTTCGCCATTGCCTATTACTTTTTAATGAAACAGATGAACCGCTAAGTGCCAGGCAAAATGCCTACTTTTCGTGGAATAACTATATACTTATTTTTTTATTTAGGTTTAAACTATCATTTATCAACCAATGAGATATGTTTCATTTACGTTGGAACCTTAGCAATGAAAATCTACAATTTGTCTCTTCATTTCTGAACTAATAGAGCAAAAAAATAAATTACATAATTAACAGATTTATGCCCATGTTTTCTGATTTGTTTAAGAATAGCTGTCAATAAATAAACTCTGATGTCCAAATAGTGACTCTAATTGGTTTTCTCAAGAGGAAGGACTATTTAACTTGTGAAAAACAGCTTTAGTAAAATGATATACCCATTACAGGTGTTAGTATGCAGTAAATAACAAGCGTCCATTTTTAGGCTACTGGGCATAAATGGGTTAAATTAATTAAATATTTTGCTCTATTAAAACTAATTAAAAAAGCCCGTTACGAGAGGTTGACTTTGCATGTCCCGCACGTGACAAAAATATTAAATTTTAACCCATTTATGCCCAGTGTCCTAAAACGGGACGCTTGTTAGTTACTGCATACAAACACCTGTAATGGGTATATCATTTTACTCTAAAGCTGTTTTTCACAAGTTAAATAGTCCTTCCTCTTGAGAAAACCAATTAGAGCCACTATTTGGACATCAGAGTTTATTTACTGACAGTTATTTTCAGTTTCTCCGTCAAGCAACGATCCAGCATGGGTAGCCACAGAAAGTAAGTTTTTTTTGCTACCTTTTTTTTCATAAAATCAAACCATTTTAAAATAATTTTTGCTTAAAATTGATCACAGATGCCTTCTATATATGTTACTTTGCAAAAGAAAAGTCAAGTAAGGTCGTATTTTGCTCACATATCTGCTAAATACCCCATAAATAGGACGTTAAATAACTTAATAAATATGGCAACGGCGAACTATTTTAAGCCTAAAATGTATGTAAACCATTCCAAGTAAGAGTTTCAAGCAGAAAAAAAAGAAAAACATTGTTAAAAAAACTCAGGCATAAATGGGTTAACTAACAATATATTCGATAAAAATGTAACGGTTTCAGGAGCATCTTTGCATAAAAAGTAAACGTTAAAAAATCTGTATACCTCTATTTAGTTGAAATATTAGGATCTGTAGCAAAATATTGGTAAATTATTAAGTCTGACTTTTCGCGCACGTGACTCTAGAATGGCTCTTATTGACTTTTGGAGAATTTAAACCGATCTCCGGCAATGTATGCCCCTTCATTGCCTTCAAAATTGACAAATTTCAAAGGAACCTTCAAATTGCATAACAATTTTTTCTACGATACGCTCATTTTCCTGAAATAGTATACCATACACACACAGTATACAGGACATTGTACTGAAATCGTTGTCTTGCTTCGGTTTTAGTAATCTAAATAATTCCGCTTTGCTTCAAAATGTGCCCTAAGAATAATTACGCAGCAATTTTTTTAAGAGCCGCGACCAGCCCTTCTGGCACTTTAAAGATAAGTATAAATCACTTAAATTGAAACCCTTACAATTACATAAGAGTTAATCATAATATTTTAAGAAACTTTGCTTTAAATTAGATAACATAGTTTACTCTAGCTAGCTGAGAACATAAGTTTTATTATTATTCCAATTTGCTCTGTATAATAACGGTATTATTGGTTTTCCATTTCTTATCAAGGCAGTCTCTGTTATAGAATTCAGTAGCTATCGTGTTACTATTCATTGTGTTCTTATCGATATCGATTATAGATTCCCTATATCAATTAAACAGCTGTTCGTTGCGAGGAAGAATGAAGTTATGAAAAAAAAGTTTCTCCTTAAACGGGAATAATGCAGTTTCTGTTCGGTTTCAACAACAACAGTTAATTTGAAAATAAACTGGTTTTATTTTGTCTATATTTGTTTATATTTGTATAGAAAACTCAGTTAAAAAACGTATACAGTTGAAGAACAAAAGTAAAAATTTGTTTGAACCAAAGCGAAAATTTTACAGGAAAAAAAATGGATTCTCAAAAACAGTGAAATGATTTTTATACAGTCAATGTTCGTTATAGCAACTACTCGTTATTCATACTAACCCAATATAACGACCGATGTTGAACACCCAACTTTGTGCCACTATATCCTATTTTCTAGCGACCACTCGTTATAAAGACCTTTTTCTGTGGGACGAAGGAAGTCGTTATATCGAGCGTCGACTGTATTAGTCGTAAAACATACTTTTACAATATCGCCGGCGAATTTTCATTTTTTTTCTCCCAAAATACGCCATCCCTTTGTACATATTCAACAATGTTAAATTTAACAAATTACGGGATGACGTACGTGAAAATTTACAAAACAACCCACATGGGTAAACATTCAATTTTGGTATGTGCATAAGAAAAATAATTTTGGTTAATAATGAATGAAAAAAAATAAGTAAAATATTTACATGAAGGTAATGGATGTTTGTTTTAAATATAAAAAAAAAAAAAAAAAAAAAAAAAAAAAAAAAAAAAAAAAAAGAATAAAAAAAATAAAGGAAAAAATAAATAAATAGGAAATTATAATTTAAAAAATGTATATAAATAAATAAATAGCAGGAAAAAAGAAAAAGAAATCCCAGAAATTTTTAATTAGTTCTTAATATAAACCAGAGGTTCCCAAAGTATAGTCCAAGGATCCCCGGGGGTCCGCGGCACTATTCTGTTAAAAAGTATAAGGAAAGAAAAAGTTGAAATTAAAACAAGAGAAGCTATTTTTTTTTCTCAAAACGAAAGCATATTGATAGGGAATAAAAAAAACCGTCTTGTTAATACACGTGTGACGCAGCAAACCCCTTAGAAACCTCAATTTTAACATAATTGACACCTGACTGAGTTTCGAATAGTTTTTTTTTTTTTTTACCTCTATAGCTCAAAATAACAATTTTAAATAATAAAAACTAGACATTAGCTCTAAAAATTGTACAGAACACTGGATAAATAAATCTAAAGGAAGAAGCGGGGAGGGAACGCAAAAAACATACCAGAAAAAAAAAAAAAAAGATTTAAATGTATCAAACCCAGTTTTTTTTTTTTTTTTTTTTTTTTTTTTGGCGCATGGGGGGAGGGGGAGTTGATAATTTTAAGGGGTCGTCCGTGGAGATATAGACTTTGGGAATCTCTTATAATTTTTAAATCGTTTTGCAGTCATGTTGCCCCCCCCCTCCTCCCCAAACCCCCCACTCAAACATTTGTACATTTTTCCGACGGCGCCCATGATTACCATAAAGGCCTGCTTTTTCGCGCGTTCATGCTCGCTCTCTTCCTCAATATATCAATGGTGCGAACAATCGCAACCAGAACAATACGAGAAACCGACGCCTCAAAGTCATAAGGAAAACACAAGCATACTCCAATTGGAGTGACGATAATGGACGGCGGGTAATACCAGTTAATAGGTCGCAAGGGAAAAAAAGAGGAGTCTGCACAGGAAAATTCTTTCATCTTATTAGATTATTACTTTGACATTTTGCATAAATTTGAATGATTGAGCTTCATATTTGGTTGAATATTCTATGAGTTATTTTGTGTCTAAAATTTCAGTGGAACTCGTTTGTTGGGTTTGTTAGAAGCTAATATGTTTTCTCCATGGGAGAAAATACTGTGGTTGTAGTTAGTTTAAATAAATGTACTTGAGCTTTTTTAGCTAATTTGAAAAAGCAAAAATATGTTTTAAAAAGCTAATTTTTATTGAGTAATCACATTTTAAATTAGCAACAATCAGAAAAATGGGGGCAGGGAGTTAATTTCTTTCAAACTAAATTTCCCAAATGGTTGTCCAAAGTTAACTTTTAGTTAATCCTGGTAAGCTTAGCACAATTTACTATTTTTTAGTATATTTAACGTTAAGAATATTAATAATAGAACCCAAGAAAGCCCAGTATTACTTCCATTCGTCAAGTAATGAAGCAAGTTTTTGAACATTTATTTTACAAAAACTAAGTTAATAAATAGGCCATAAATGTACACAACTCATTGCATCATTAATTAATACTAAAATTATTGATCGGAAGCGATTTTTGAAGTTGCAGAAAGTCCTCCTACCACATTATAATCAATTATAGTCTAATAGAAAATGTTTGAAGTTGTGAGGTAAAAAAGGGGTGCTTTTAAACATTAAAAAAAGAAAAGAAAATGTTTTGCCGCAGAAAAGTATTTGCTCTTATTATTTATTTTGTGTCTCTCAAAGTGTCTTGTTGTCTGTTGTTGTTGTTTAAAATACCACTCGGGTATCTGAGCCTGAGTAGATGAAATCTACTCAATTTAAGGCATGATAGGTCCAGCTTTCGTATTTACGAGCACCATTAACCCATTAATGACTAGTGTCCCTTTTTAGGGACGGTCCAAAAAAGGGTCTGAATTTCCCCAAAATGAACATTTCAACCAAATAATAGTGTTCAATTAGTACCTTGGTATTGTTTCAATTCGTTATCAACAGGTTGCAGCACATAACCATTGTAAAGTGTGTTCTGCAGCAGTTTTAATATGATCTTTATCAAAAATGACATCGTTCACAATGTCAAGAAAAAAAGCTAAGTTTTCAAAGTTATTCCCAGCTTTCCAGTTTATGTTAATTGCTGATTTTATTTCTTCTTATAAAATGTCTTTTTAAATATTATATCGTAGGTAGAAAAAAATTTTAGTAAAAAAAGTGTAACCTCTGGGGTCTATCGTAACTTTTAAGGACGATTTTTCTTTCCTTAATAAAACAATTATTTTTTACATAATATTTTTTATTATTTTTCCTGTCTATTAAACACTGTTTGTAACCAGTATACAAAACATCTTTAGGAAAAAAAATGTCAGGCATTAATGGGTTAAGGTGAAAGACCGTTTTAGCTGAACACACATGTCATAAGGACCCGTTTATACAGCTGACATCCATTCATAACACACTTTCATACACAGAAAGGACAGTGACAGGAGAGAGAGAGAAGTACGTCCAAGCCAAAGTGACCCTAAACGGTAGGATAGCTTAGAACCTGAAAAATACTTCATTTAAAAATGGATTTAATGATGCATAATATTTGAGAACTATGCAGTAGTTCGGAAGTGTTTCTTCCATTTTATATCAACAAATACAATAAGGGGCTTATTCAAATCGATTATGTTCCGAAACTAGACATTCCTTGGTATGGCAGTTAAAATTAGAGAAATTACAACTAGTTTTTATGAATCGAAAGGCTTGGGAGATTAATGGGTTATGTGACAAAACAGAAATTGCGAGTAATTAAAGTTCAAAATTTTATTGTTGCAGTTTTTGACATCTACTTTTGGATGTTCCAACTTTTATTTGCTTACCTGTATTCATTGCTCACCATTGTACAGAGTGTTCATTTTTTAAATAGTAACATAGCCCCTTCATCCTCCAAGCCCTTCAATTACTTTAAAATTTCGTGTGAAATGATCACTTTTTATCCTGACCCTGACAACAGCAATAAAAAAGAGAAAAAGAGTTCTGACATCTCGAATTCAAATTTTAATTTTCAAGATTAAGGGGGTTGTGATAGGCACCTACTCACATTTATATATGTTTCCTCACATGTAAAGAACTTCCAAAAGTGGCACTATTTAATTTTAAACCCAAAATCACATCTTTTCCTTTTTTCCATTTCCAGAAACTAAGGGCCAAGCTCCACGTTGACGTACAGCAGAAAAATAAAGCAGAAACGTAAAAAGGATTAAATAGTGTTCTATTGGAAAGTACCCGGATTTTCGGTTTCTGCCTTCAGCTTCGTTCGCGTTTTCCGCTGATGTGGAGCAGGGCCCTAATTCATCCTGCAGGGACAAAAGTGCTTGTGGCACGTAACTGTGCGAGAAAACATTAAAAGCATAGCTATACTAGACAGCAACTTAAGTTGACACTGAACGTCACTACGGGCAGACCCAATAAGAGCTCACAAGCAGTTAGAGATCTCCTCTAATTTGCAAAGTAGGCTGTGACGCTTTACCTAGCTCGTTTTTCATAGGCTAACGTCACGCTGACGTCACGATTTTTTTTTGTCAAGAAACCTTGCAGTGTAGTATAGATTTATTTTGAATTTGATTATCGTGTTCACGAGATCTTGCATCAGATATGGTGGTTTCAAATGGGGATGCGTTTTTTTTAGCTTCTTGCCATTTGCAGACCTCGTGCATTCCTCGAGACCGGCACCCACTCTTTCACGTGGCACCACCATCGGTGGAATGCCATTGCCACGAGAATTTTGACGCTCATTTTCTCCACAAGGTGGAGGCCTATGGGCTCTGTTCGAAGTGAAATTGAACTAGGAATTTAATTTTGCGAAGAGATACTATGAATGCCAAACAAGTACGCATAATAATACGACATGGACGCCGTCGATTTTCCGCATCATGAAAATCCACCGGCTAGAGTCGGGTTTGATCCCTCCCTTTGGACGTGGAAGGCCAGCGTCTTAATCACTACACCACTCTGTCAACTTGCATATTCTTTTGGGAATTTTTTTCACTAGATTTCTCAAGATATTTATTTATTTATTTATTTATTTAAAGTATTGCGCACTACAGACAAATATAATTACAGTGGCAGGTACAACAAGTACAATAAAACAAATTATACATTAAAAATATTGAAAGATATAGACTTAAAACAATTAAAAGGCAGGTTAAAAATATCTGAGACAGGATAAGGAGTTAAAATTTTGAATTTCTCGCACTTCCTTCATTCTGAAAAGAAGCGAACGACAACTTTGGTCGAATGAGAACAAATAGCAATCGTAATTGATAAAAAAGAAAAGCAGGAAAAAAAAATATTTATTTTTTTTTTCCTTTCGTTTCTGCTTTTTTTTTTTTTTTTTTTAGCATTTTTTAACGTAACTGAGTTACAAGAGAGAAAGAGAGAGAAAAAAAGGAAATATGAACACAAATTTCTACTCATGTTCATAGCTTAACCTATATTACACGTGATACAAATTCAATAATTTTCATATGAAATTTTAAATGAACATAAGTGGCTTTCAGCCCTAAGAAAAGAAAATAGTTCTATGAGAAATAAATGGAACGCGCGAAATATACTTTTAGCAAAGGGAGGTTAAAAAAAAAAACGGAATGTTAAATTTCAAATGTAAGCAAATAACTTTTTTCACAAAAAAGAAATTAACGTGTAGTATTAAATCAATGGAATTTGATTTGCTTTACACGAGAAACAAGAAATGTTTATTTAAATACGAAGTAAATGAAATTATTTCTTCCATAACAAAAAGAAAATACAGTAATTCGTTTATGTTGAAAAAAAAAGCGGAATTCAGCAAATTTTACTCTTAAGCCTCAAAGAAATACGACTATGTTCAATTTATGTTATCCATTTTTGCGTAAGTAAATATAAATGCAATGTTTATATGGAATGAAATACGTTAGATATATATCATGCTGTTTTATAAACTAAAATATATTTTGTGCAAACCATAGTAATTTCAAACCAAAATATATATTCTGAAATTTCTTTTTCTATTATTTATTCTAAAAAGTACTCCACACAACACAAAAATTCAATTACAGTGGCAAACAGTATAAAAATAATAACTGAAACAAATTATGGATTTAAAATATTAAGACATCTGAACTTAAAATTGTCAAATGACATGCTGAAAATACCTAAATCGCGTCAATAAGTGTTAAAAAGTTCGTAAAATTTAAAAAGACAAAAATTATCAGCATAGTTAAATTAGAATCATCAACAAAGTTTATTATTATTATTATTATTATTTTTATTATTATCATATTTCCTCTTTAATGGCCACGTTAGAGGCTCTGCGTTTTACAAACCAAGTGCAATTTTCGGAATAACATCTCTGTATCTCTTTTCTTTCATGTGGCACCAATTTTAGCACATAACACAGGCCCGTCATTTAGGGGGACAGGGGGGGTCAATTGCCCCCCCCCCCTGACTTTGGGAAATCAGTGTATTGGCATATAAGTGGGCGTGGTTTTTGCCACTTTTTGGAAAATTTTGCACTTTATACGCATTCTTTGCCCCCCCCCCCCTTTCCCCTGGAAAAATTCGAAATGACGTCCCTGAGATGACAATACTACAAAGTTTTTGAAGCCCAGTTTTTCTACTAGAAGGAGACTCCTGAGCTCCTTACAGTGCGAAACTGCCCTTGTAGTACAATTTTGCAAAGAGTACTCAAAGCCAAATGTGGTATCCTTCGTGGTATCTTTCACATGCCGCTTAAACAAACAATATGGACGCTGTCTGGCTATTCCATTAAAAAACTTTGCCATCTTGTCTCACGCGGGACTCCCAAGTATTTCATAAAAAACTTGATTTTAACGGGTATGATTCAAGGGTTGATTTTAAACGACATTTTGTTTGTTAAGATATCACAAACCGGTGTGGAATTCCTTAGGCAAAAACTTTTGTTCATTCCTTTTAAAAAATAATTGTAATTGTACTTACACATTGTAATTTATGTATTGTACTTACACATACACAGCTTTTGGCGGGTATTACAAATTAAGATTCCAAAATTTTTATTTTTCGCTCCACTCTGGTATACAAAATATCTTCGGGGAAAAAAATGTCAGGAATTAATGGGTTAACATTCGCAAAATCACTTTTAAATGCAAATAAAAAAACGAAACTACTTGTAGAGTAAAACAATTACTTATTTAGAATTACCTTCACTTATTTAGAAGAAAATATTAGCCGTTGAGCAAATATAAGATGCAAGGTAACTAATGTTGAAAAAAGAAACTAAAATGTTTTGATTTGTGTAGTGGAGAAGAAAAACAACTCTTTAGAGCAATAGTAAGCGAAAGCAAAAAAAAAAAAAAAAACTTTTTTTTGCATGGGACAAAAACAAACCTTATCAGTGCTTCTATGTAAATATGAAAATTTTGACTTTCTTTTTTTTCACAGGCACAATTAATCGGTTATTAGACACACAGACAGAGACAAGATTTTTTCTGATATATGTGAAAAAATCTTTAAAGTTATTGATTCATTTTGAAGTTTTGTGAGTTATTACAAAAACTATGCCTTACCACAAGAAAAATAAGAATAGAAACAGAAAAATATCTAAAATAAATTAGTGAAAAAAATTGAAAAATAATATAATGGAATAGAACTCTGCTAAAGACAAGGTCCTATCAAAACGACATATTTCTTCCCGGATTCGAACTTACTCCATTCCAGTTGCTAGGACAACGCTCTTCCAACCACGTCATCGTGGGTTAGCTTTAGAAGACTATTCATTAAAGTAATGTGTAATAAAAAACAGAAAAACGGTTTTTCTGCCAATAAAAACATGGTTCTATGAGGAAAATCATGGAGTTTGATAAAGCAACAAGTAAAGGTCGAGACTAGCGGTATCCACTCGCCATTGGCGACTAAAAACATTTTTTTGGCGACTACAAAATGGTTGCCAAACTGGTGACCTATTTTTTTCTGAATAAGAAACAAAATGCCGCGCCGATTAAGAAAATAAAATTAACATCAACATTGTCACTGGTGGCCACTGTTAACTTGGAGAGAAAATCGGTCCTTCTGCTTTGGAAAAATATTTTAATACCGATGTTTCTCGTTGGAAAAAGAAAAAGCTCAACTTTTTTGGCTTCATGATAAAAAATAAAGTACAACATAGGAACTTCAAACTGGCCAACAAAGGGCTCAAATACAGTTCAGAATTTTGTAACATGCCGAGTTTCGACACATTTCAGTAAATTTATTCCGGAAAATGCACTGAAGCTTTATTTGGAAAACAGTCAATGATGACCACATTGATGATTAATCAGCAAATTAAATAAAACGTTCATTAAATTTCAAGTATGCGTGTGAATTTGGTTTTTGTTGTATTTGCATAATGTCTTATTATTTCGATTTCAAAATGAATAAATTTATTTTTCAGAAAATTTTTAGAAGTTTTTTTAAAACCTTTTCTTTAATATCTATAGTAATTTATTTAAAAGTACGTAATGTAATACGGGGTCACGTGGGCCTAGAAGTAGAGTACTCTCCTCGTAAGCAAGTGGTCGCGGGTTCGAATCCCGCCTTGTCCATGGATGTTATTTCATCCTTTCTGTGCCGTAAATTTGCCCTGTGTTTGTCAGGAGGCAAAGCGCATAGTACGCAGTCCTCATGTATGTTGAAGCTGATGACTTCTGTATAAAAAAATAATAAAAAAATAATGTAATATTACTATATGTAGAATGAAGTGGAGTGAGATTATATTTTTAGAACATGGTTTAAAGTGGCCACTAACTTTTTTAGGCTCACTGGCCTGCTGGCCACTGTTAAATTTTCTTAGTCTCAAGCTTTAGCAACAAGGAAGATCTGGCTTGGTAACCAAAAACGGGCTAGAGAAATAATATAAAAGACTAGTGCAGCAAATTGCGTTGCATATTCACGGTATCATTATTTTTAATTTACCGCGAGCGAGCATAAAAATTTTCTTTATGTCCCATAGATAAAAAAACAGAAAAACGTTTAGCTAAACTACTTGGATTACGAAGAGAAATTTAATTTACACCTATTTCCAATAAATAACTAAAATGACATTCTACCACTGAGAGCAACCTGTGTAACATTATGCTTGGAAAACAGAAGTAATCTTTTACTATTAATCTTCATTTCTTACTAACAAATTATAATTACACGCATTATCTTCCAAGAATTCCGATTTTTTTTTAAAGAATGAAAATTAGCTCTTCTCCGGAGAAGAAGATATTGCATGTAATTTATGCTCCAGTTGAGCTATTTAATGATGATTAACCCTATTTCCTAGCTCTAAGAAAATTGGTTTGAGAAATTTTAAGTTACTGAGCAATTTGCATTAATTTTATAAAATAGCCGTAAAAAACGAGATAATTTCTGTGAAAAACGTGCTCTTGGCTTGAATTGCGTTTACTCTTGTTAACAAGTTTTGTTTTTCTTGAACATTTGTTCAGTTATTTGATAAAACGAGAATAGTTTTTGCTCGTTAAAATTATTTTTTAGTATATAAAAGTAATAATATCCTAACAGAATCACTCTAAACGGGAAAATGTATTGTATTATACTTACGTTTCGCGTATAGCCATTTAACTATAATATATTGTATGTTGCTTAACATAAATCAATTTGACTAAATATTATTGAATTTAGCTTTTAAGGGTAGTTTTCCTAAGTGCCTACTTTTAAGAGGTTTTGCATACTTTTCACAATTAGGTTTGCAGGCATTACGTTGAGGGACGGTACGGCTTGCATTAAAAAATTATTAAAATATTGCTATTTTTACTAGGAATTTTTCAGTGATAATATATATATTTCTATGATCATAAAAAATGATGTTTGCAATAAAGAAAATGATGTGCTATCGCGCTATTCAAATTATCATTGGTTTGCAGCTTATTTCTGCAATAGAAATGTGCCGCTTCAAAGACATAACTTTGTTTTTCCACAATAGTACCAAGGACATTGATGCATTTGTAATATTGCTTGATTAGCTTCAAAAAGCTTTCAAAGCATTGAAAGGTTGTCGTCGGTTTCAGAAGAATTGGCCTTCTTGTCTTAGATATGGAGTTCCGATGTTGGATGACAAGCGAGAATACTGCAGAATAAGCAGGGATACTGCAGACATGTGTTTCGACGTTACAAGGAACGCCTTTTTCAATGCAAAAAAAAAAAATTGAGCTTATGGATGCACAGACATCCGACAAAAGCTTTTGTTGGATGTCTGTGCATCCATAAGCTCAATTTTTTTTTTGTATTGAAAAAGGCGTTCCTTGTAACGCCGAAACACGTGTCTGCAGTATCCCTGCTTATTTGTGCCTTCTTAGCGTTGTAATTTTCTCTATAACTTTTATATATTTCAAAAAACAAAATCCTTTAAACCATATTTTAAGAAAAAATTTCCAATTTTCAATATAACTTGCAACTTCACCGGTCATTCGTTTCCAACGACTTATATTCCAAAGGGTAAGTTATGCGACATGTATAAGTCTTCCCTTTCCCATTGTTGAGTTATAGAAGAATTACTTACCTATTTCCAATGCCTTGAAGAATAATGCGAAAAATCCATTTCAGTCCCTCGCTCTTTTGCTGCTCGTACAAAATGAAAGAACGAATAAATAACAAATTTATTCCGAAATAAAACATCCAATACAAGGCACAGACACCGTGTATTCCCATCAGCAATGAAAACAACATCAGGAAGATTTCTTGTTCCCATCGATAATCAATCTGTCTGAGGGGATGGGAAATTTCCATATAAAAAGAATTTCAACCCGACAGATATAAATTCTTTTTCGAAAGATAAATAAGATAATGTAATAAAGCACTTGGACGAAGTAGAATGTAGGACTCTCGCAGCACGTGTTTATTATGCTGTAATTGATGAAAGTCATAAATGAGAGTATTAAGCTTCAGCAAGTACAACAGCTGAATAGGTTAGGAATTCAAACTCTTCTTTACTTTTATCGATTGATAAAAAAGTTCTTGTGAGACAAGTATTGTTGAAATCAATATTAATATATATATGTTTTTTAATTTTATGTTCATGTACATCTTTTTTTATCCTTTGAAAAAAGTTACTGCATATTCTTGGGTCTTCAGTTATCATCCACATTAAATGGAAAATTTTTCTTTAAAATGGGAACATTTTATGCTTGCTATCTGAAGTAAAAACTGATCATGTTAATGCTGTACTATAAAAAGTATTATTTGCTTGTAAATTGCTTTCAATAAAAGGTGAAAAAAAAAATTGAAAAAATTGATGGGTTAGAAACAAATAATACTAATAATACAAATAATAATATTTACAGTTAACCACAAACCACAAAAAGCAAAATTTAGTTGAAATTGAACATGAAAAGCTGTTCAGAAATCAATAAAACTTAAACACTGCATTCGGGATAATCTAATTATTTAGTTTTTGGGATCAAACAGAGCATTCTAACACATTTTATTTTCCAAAATTATGTTTATAAACTAACCAATAAATTGTACTTTTGAGTATTGGTAAGTGATAATGAAATACTTTTCTGGGGTTAGTTTTATACCAAATGAGAAAAAAAATGAGGGAATTAGATTTAAAAACGTGAACTTGATTAATAAGTACTGCTGGGCCCGTTTAATCGGGTAACGGATAATCGAATACCTTGCTTATACGAACAAAATATCTAGGAACCGAATATTTTCCATGCTATAGAATAGAGACATCGTTGAAGATTCCCGCATAATAGAGTACCCTGCTTAATCTAATAATATTTCTTGGATCTGGAAGTATTAGTTTAAGTGGGGGCGACAGTACAACACTAGTGTACACGAATTTGTCATATTAGGATTGGTATTATGTGTTTGAACTCTTCGGCTCTAGCGGTTGAACCTACACCTTACTTAAATTCAAACTCTTTACTTCTACTTAGAGAGCATACACAACACACGTATTGCGAAAATCGCAACTCTCATGAACAAGCTATACTCAAACAAAGTCGAATGACGCTCAAATTAGACGAATCAAATCACCATCTTCACAAACATTTCGTTAAAAAAAATATCTAGCTACATAGAAATTGGGTAAATCACATCTCACTATACGGAAGTTATATTCAAATTCATCAAGTATTACATTACCATGGAACACTGAAACATACTCCAAAACGTTCCTGGAAAACAATGAAACTGACGTTCCCAATTTCTGCCAGTAACATGCCTAGCAAAAATCAGGAAAGTTTCCTCTTAAACTTAGTTACCTTCCAGAAATTAGTAGGGTTTATTGGAGAAGACGCCGTAGTTTTCAACGTTAATTTATAAAAAATAGCGCTTTGATTTCATTTTTAAAAATCATATTTATCCACAAAATATGGACTTTTGTGATTGGTAAAAAAAAATAGTTTTCTCTTTGAAGAACATATTTTTACCACCGAAAGTTAATGATTACAAAACCCTTCCCTTTCGGCATCTTCCCCATACCGTAGGAGAAGATGCTGTTAATGCAATATCCGTAGGGGGAAGATGCCGTATATGAGATTTTGCTCTTGCACTATTGCATGCATGAACTACTGCATTGTATTTTATCGAATCAAATTTTTTCCGACGGTTCAGTGTCGTTGTCTCGTTCTATGTTTCAAGTAGGATCACTGTTTTCTCTAGGGCGTGTCGAAAAGCTGCGGCATCTTCACCAAAAGAAAATACGGCGTCTTAGACAAAGGCATTTAAACACTAATTCGAGTATTTAACCGGGCATTTAAACACTAATTCGGGTTCACTATAAAAACACCCCTTAAATCACGGGAAATCAAAACCAATTTATGTATACTCTCTCAATATGCTTGTTCCTTCAATATTTCATTCTAACTGACTGGCTAGCTGTTTTTGTTGATTCTTGTGGGTGAAACACATGATATGGCATCTTACCTACCTAACAAACTACCCTATGGAAACTTTGAAAAATCAGTAACGTCAGGGTAATAAATCAGTAATGTTTAAATTAACTTCGATATGCTTAAAGTTACAGTTTGCCAGCTTCCTATTTTACCATGATGACCCCAGGAACAATACTATCGAAGCTATAGTGCACCTCCGAAAATTTGAGCTGTGATCTTGTTTTCCTCTTTTTGGGTAGGAGGAAATGGCAATTGCCGCGGATTAGAGGTGGAACATTTATGCAAAGCCACTATGAAAGTTTCCTTTTAACTGAAGTATTAAAAGCATTGTCTACGTCGGAGGTCGACTTACCAGAGACGCACTGTAAAGCAGCAATTGTATGTAAATAGCTGCATTGTTTATTTTCCCGCAGTTCTTGCAAAGTTTTAGCACCATTTCGCAATTCGTCATGGCAAAAAATATAATTTGAATTCGAGATGTCAAAATTAAACTTTTTTTTTTTTTTAATTTCATTTCACTATTTTATTTATTTATTTATTTATTGAGATGTGCCACTGTTCTCTCTGAGGGATGTAAAGTGCCTCTTTAACTCTGTTTAGAGAGAGAGCTTCTGATAGTACCAAAAGTTAGTATATATAGCTAATCGTTTTTTGTAACATTTTTTATTACCTTACCTTTGCTATTCTAAAACTTGAAAAAAGTGTGTACTGCGGTAAGAAAAAGTAACAAAATAAAGAACAATACTTTTTTTTTGTTCGTTAAAAAAATTCTCCTAATTTCTGTTAAGCTAAAAAGCATATTTTCTGCAGCAGAAATGCAGCTGTGGATATAAAGAGCAGGAAATAAAGTGCAAAACTGAATTAAAACTTGTTGAATCTATGGTGAATAATTATTCTTACAAAAAAAAGAAAAAATCAAAAGTTATTTTTTACTATTAAAATTTAAAAATGACATTATTCCGTAAAATAGAAGATTAAAATAATAAAGCAGAAGTATCAAAACCTTAAGTAAATATTTCCCTCCCCTTTATTCCTTTAATAAATAAAAAATTCTTTTATTATTTTAAGAGCGGATAAAACGTTTCATTGTTAAATAAGAGAAATAAAAAATCCTACTATTTACCTTAAAATAGTTAAGAAATCCTTAAAGCACAGAAAAGGCAAAAAAAAAAATGTAATATTATGTATAACAATGTGACTTATTTGCTTAATAATCTTTAATTTTTTAACCTTGCCCACAGTGAATTGTTTACCCTAAAGTATTTTAATTTAATTGCCATAACACTTAAAGAAGCTTATATCCGTTATTTTCTCATTCTATAGTATTTTCACCCAGATTAAAACCATGCTGTCAATTGCAACTTGGAAAAAAACAGTAGTTCTTTGTATTTAAGAAGGTTGTTTTCTTTCAGAAAAAAATGTGTCTTTTCTTGTTAACAGAAGACTACGGAGTCATGGAGTTGGGCTGATTTCGGGGAACAAGAGTCGAAATTAGAGTCAGGAATAGAAGGTTTTAAAATTATATGTGTCGGAGTCGGCCATTTTTCCTCCAAGTTTGAATTTCTGTCATTGTTGCGGAGCCACAATTGGAGTCGAGGAATCGGAGTTAGTCATTTTCCCCACGAGTTTGCATTTCTGCTGCTGTTGCGATATTACAATCAGAGTTGGTCATTTATCTTCGAGTGAGCATTTCTGCCAATCTTAACAATTGGAGTCGACCATTTTATGCCCGAGTTTGTATTTCCGCCACTGTTGCGATATTACAATTGGAGTCGGTCATTTTCTCTCCGCAGAATTTGTTAAATTACCTCCTCCTCCCTCTTTTTTAACAACTCTTTGTTTAGTTTATTGGTTAAAAACATGACAATTCTAACGTCTTTTTTACCAAACAATATAAAAAGTACTGAAGTTAGGAAAAAAAAACACGAATTCCAATAGTATTAGTTCAAATATACTGTTGATTAACAGCTATGTTTTCAAGACATTTTTGAAGGCTATTCATTCCTCAAAAGGGCTTTGAAAAATTTTGTTGTAGAAGTATCAACTGCTGCAATTTATTAACTATTTATTGTCGTTACTTCTTTTTCAATAAGTTTATTTTTCAAATGTAGTATAAGCAATGCGTTTTTTTTTTTTGGTTTTTTTCTTGTTTTGTGCTATAAAATTATGTAATGACAATGCACGTATTGTAGCAAAATAATCTACTTATATTAAAAACTGAGTATCTTTCTATCTATCTATGTCACGCTTCTTTCTCCTGAACGCCAACGAACTGAAAGTCGAACCAGGTACCGATAGATAGGTAATTTTTCAAGCTTCATTAGTTTCAATTCATATAATTATACGATTTTAATTAGCGAAGATATCAATTAATAAGTAATCAAATTTAAAGCGATTAAGCTTAATAAATGATTAAACTTCCAAGACATTTTTTCTTACCGTTGCCATTTTGAATTAAAACGTTAATTAAATTATTGAACTATTTAAAATTCCAAGATATTTATTTCTTTCCGTTGCGATTTTAAGGCAGGAATTCAAGTGAAACACGGACGATCGCAACTCACCAATGCAATCGCAAATTCCAAAATTTGGATTCAAGTGAAACGAATTCACTTGAATTCGACTTACAGTAGCGGTTGCAATATGCGATCGCCTCGAAGCGACTGCAATGGTGTTTCACTTGAATTCGGCCCTAAATTAAAACGTTAATTAAATTGAACTTTTTAAAATGAAAGAGTGTTATTTTTTTCCATTGTCATTTTAAATACGTGTTTTAACAAAGTTCTAACAATTGTTTTTATTCTAATTATTAATGACATATTTTTTCTCAGGTACCATTTTGAAAATGTGTTTTTAAATAAAATTGCAATTGCTGTTTTTAGAAGGGACTTTTTCTGGCTGCGATCCATAAGTAGTCAAATTTAAAGCGATTAAGCCTAATTAATAATTAAACTTCCAAGACATTTTTTCTTACCGTTGCCATTTTGAATTAAAACGTTAATTAAATTATTGAACTATTTAAAATTCCAAGATATTTATTTCTTTCCGTTGCGATTTTGAATTAAAACGTTAATTAAGTTGAACTTTTAAAAATGAAAGAGTGTTATTTTTTTCATTGTCATTTTGAATACGTGTTATAACAAAGTTCTAATAATTGTTTTTATTCTAATTATTAATGACATATTTTTTCTCAGGTACCATTTTGAAAAAGTGTTTTTAAATAAAATTGCAATTGCTGTTTTTAGAAGGGACTTTTTCTGGCTTCGATCCAAATATTAAAAGAACTTTTTCGTTTAGAATTTTGCAATTAATTTTACCGGAAGAAAGCGGTTTGGAAATAATTGTTTTTGGAAAGGAATTTTATTTGTAATTTAGGGAGAGTGCTAAGTATGCGCTACTTGACATCGTCTTTATTTTTGAGGAAGCATGTGCAAATAATTTGATTGATTCTTTGATGCAGGAAAGCTTTTTAGCGAGCCGCTTTAGCGGGGAGTAGTTTATTAAACTTTTCCTTGGTACTTTAAAGGCGAGCCGCCTTGGCGGCGAGTAGTGAATTGAAACTTTCCTCTCTACTGTAAAGGCGAGCCGCCTTGACGGCGAGTAAACTGTTTAAACTTTCCTCATTTCTTTAAAGGCGAGTCGCCTTGGTGACGAGTAGTTTTCTCAAACTGCCTTCACTACATTACAGCCCGTGCAACGCCGGGCTACGCAGCTAGTTTTAATTAAAACTTGAATATTCATAAAGTATCCGAACACAAGCACGAACCTTTCTTTTTAGAAAACCTATGTAAACATACTTTATAATTGACTTTTTTTATGTAGTTTTAGTTAAATTTAATTACTAAATAGTATTTTAAAATTGTTTATCACATTTATTAAAAAAATATTATCTGAAGAATATTTGAAGAACATTTTCAAAAAAGTTCAAAAAGGCTAATATACATTTTTTGTCTTAGTAGAATAAAAATAACACAGAAAGAAATTAGTGATTCCCATCAAGTGAATTACCAACAGTATTAAGGGTACGATAAAAAATAAAATTCAAATAGTTCACCGAAGTTTTTTCTCCAAGATTTGCAATTTATTACAATGCTTTTTAAAGAGCACGCCATAATCTCTATATATTAAAAAAAAAAAAGTAAGCTCAAAGATATTGTGAAAGGATTTTTGTGGCTGGCCTGCATCCAGGCGGCCCCATAGCAATTACAGACTTGAAACTTGGTACAAAATTAGTTCGAGCCCCACAGATTTGCATCTCGGAGCCATTTTTCTTAATTTCGAATTAGCTTTTTTTATTTAATTTTTTAAGCATAAATTGCACGTACTTCACCAAATGAGCGGGCAAAAATTCCCCCCACGCCTTAATGTTACATACTGTTGGAAAGAGATTTTTTTTCTGAGAAAGAAGATGCTTGTTCCATTTTTCTCTAATAATAATAACAAGCGATAGAAGGGATTCTAATTTAGCCATTTTTCAAGGATCACCTCGAGCAAAATTATATTACATTCACCCGAACGACACCAAAACTTTTTCAACAACGTTGTATTCGATCAGCCAAACCGGTGACTCTTCGTTTTGCTTATTGCTCGTCTTTAATCAACAAAATATACATGATTGCTTTTATGGCACATTTTCTTCACTTATTCCTCATTTAAGAAAGGTTTTCATTATTCTTACGGTATTTTATTTCGTTTATATGATTTCATATGAATTACATTGCGAGTTATTTTTGTTTTTCTGCGAGGGAAAGTAGCTGGATTTTCTGTTTGGGCTAGATATTTTACTATGTTTTTTATGTACATATTTTTTTCATTTTTTATATCAGGATAAGGGAGGGGGTCTCCTTTATTTGGCGAATTATTTTAAATTGTAAATAAAGAGTATGTGAGCATTTTAGTTAAAGAAAATGATTGTTTGACATCAAGATGACAGGGGGGGGGGGGGTATTATTTTCTTTTTCAGCGGGGACGCCGCATTCGGTGGCTAAGGCTCCTATAAGAGAGGAGCTGACTTATCCGACATTTTGGTTCCAAAACGGTGGGCGGAAACCACTGGTATCTGTACTCAAGTCGCATGGAAGAAAAGTGGAAGCTAAGCTTGAATCGCAGATGCATTGATGATATTTGACTATTTTTGTCTATATGACAGAAACACTTCATAAACTCAGACTTAAAACAAGTACAATATGAAAATAAACCCAATTTCATGAAACATTTCCCAATAAACTGTTTTTAAATTCGAGAAATAAGTTATCTTTTTAAATTTACCTAATAGGGTGCTTTATCCAGTTAATCATAAGTTATTTTACGCCAGAGCAACCAGGTATAATAGTAAGGTGTTTCAAATACCCGTAACAAGGCTGGATCCAAAAATGCCTCGGAACCAAAATGTCGGACAAGTCAGCCTGTCCTCTAAAGGAGCTCTAGGTGGCATAGTCGATTTGACTCCAAGCCAGCTGAAGCAGGATGGTGATCGAGCCGCCAAAAGCGGTGATGTAGTCGCCGCAGGTGCCGAACGGGGGTTGGTGAGCGAAGCGAGCAGGGGGCAGAACACTCTAGTTCATTAAATATTGCTAAAGCGATTAGTCTTTTAGTAAATCTCGAAAGCAGCAAAATGGAGCCAAAGTGAAAAAAATTTCATAAAAAATGGGATGAGATTATTTTGAGTTATCATTTCTTAACCCTTTAAGCGGTTTGCTCGTACGGTGTACGTGCTACCCGAAATTGGCCTCACCTGGTTTTCCCGTACGGCGTACAGGCATCGATATTTTCAGATTTCCTTTTCTGGTTAAAATTGTAAACCTCAAAATTCACAGTAAGTGTGAGAGAAATTTTTGCATAATTTGTAAACCATTCATTACTGCATGCAGAATGTACTTGAAAAAAGCAAATATTTCGGGATTTTGTGACCAAAATTGTAAAATAAAAATATTGTAAAAGCATTGAAAACGAAAAAAAAAATAATAAAAATTAAAAATTCTTTATGTTCTTATTCTGTTAAGTATGGTACTTAACTATATGCAATAAAAAAAAATATACCTTTTTTGGAAGCATTTCTGGTAAAATAATTGACCGCTTAAAGGGTTAAGCAAAAATTACATGAAGCCTCTGCATCTTACAAAGGATAAAATCTTTGCTCCTAATAACCGAGCAGACAAAATGGACTAAAGTTCGGGCTCGGCATTTATTTGTTTACAAGTTAGTAGTTTTTTAAAAAAAACTTCTAATTAATATCTTGAATTGAAATAATCATTGGAGGGGGGGGGGGGGACCAAGATTATTTGTAAGTATTTCAAAAGTCTCGCACCCAGAAATTTATGTTGGCTAAAGTTCATAATTGATATTTTTTAAATAAGTATGTACTAATAAAAATTACATAAACATAAAAATAAATAAAATTTAAAAAAAGCTATTTTAGTGACATTTGAAAAAGAGGAGATTCTCGAAAACTTAGATTATTTATTTGTTGATATGCAGAAGTCCATCACCTAGATGTATAAGTTAGCTAAATTCAGCATTGAAATTACTTGTTAACTTTACTAACAGTCACCTCTACTCATTTTTGTTTCTGACAGCCGTTTTAAAGCTGTTGTGATAAGTAATTTCTCCCTCCGAGAGACTGCTATTTTAACTAGCTAATTTTTTTTCTTAATTTTCTTTATCCGAAAATAATATTAAGTGAAAGAAAGAAAAGCGTTATTCATTTCAACAAAAGATTTCATTAATCTAGACAAAAGAGTGCTTCAAAAATAACATTTCCTTCAAAAACTACTTCAATACCACTCTTATTTTCGTCAATACAACCACAGAACCAATGGAATGTCAAACAATGCGTTCGTCGAACAAGTAATTATCGATGCTCAAGAATTTCAGAAGAACATATTCAGAAATTTCTCTGCTGGTTTCAAGGTTTTTTAAAAATGAAAATCAATTGACTCCCGAGGCGAAATTTAATTAAGAGTTATTGAAAGGAAAAGCGGATATCGTTGGTTTGGTTTGCTTCCAAGGAAATTTATGTGTGATCATTTGCCGCATGTGTATACAAGGCAATAATAAATTTATATCCTGAACTAAGTGTATGTATATATATATATATACACTAAGATGGTAAAAAAGTAAAAGGGGAAAAAAATGTAAAAATATATGGTTCCACATTACTACCTTTGTTTCACTTAGGAAAATAAATTACAAAAACAAAGTTGGGCTGCATTGAAGTTTATTTATGGGTAGCAGAAAATTGAATGTTTTAAGCTTTTACTGCTAGTTTGTGAAAGTTCACAGTTTGCAGGTCGCAATGAAACAAACCAATGAACTATACTAGACAGCAACTTAAGTTGACACTGAACGTCCTTACGGGCGGAGCCAATAAGAGCTCACAAGCAGTCAGCAATCTCCTCTAATTCGCCAAATAGGCTGCGACGTTTTATCTAGCTCGTTTTTCATAGGCTAACGTCACGCTGACGACACAATGTTTTTGTCAAGAAACCTTGCAGTGTAATATACACTGAAGTGACAAAAGTCATGGGATACCTCTTAATATCGTGTCGGCCCTCCTTTTGCCCGGCGAAGGGCAACAACTCGACGTGGCATGGACTCAACAAGTCGTTGGAAGTCTTCTGCAGGAATATTGAGCCATGCTGTCTCGATAGACGTCCATAATTGTGAAAGCGTTGATGGGGCAGGATTTTGGGCACGAACAGACCTCTCGATGGTGTCCCATAAATGCTCAATGGGATTCATGTCGGGCGATCTAGGTGGCCAAATCATTCGTTGGAATTGTCCAGAATTTTCTTCAAACCAATTGCGAACAGTTGTGGCCCGGTGACATGGCGCATTGTCATCCATAAAAATCCCATCGTTGTTTGGGTACATGAAGTCCATGAATGGCTGCAAGTGATCTCCAAGTAGCTGCACATAAGCATTTCCAGTCAATGTTCGGTCCAGTCGCACTAGAGGACCAAGTCCATGCCATGAAAAAACAGCCCACACCATTACGGAGCCACCACCAGCTTGAACAGTGCCTTGCTGACAGTTTGGGTCCATGGCTTCGTGGGGTCTGCGCCACACTCGAACCCTACCATCGGCTCTTACCAGCTGAAATCATGACTCATCGGACCAGGCCACGGTTTTCCATTCATCTAGGGACCAACCGATATGCTCACGTGCCCACGAGAGTCGCTGCAAGCGATGTCGTTCTGTCAGTAAAGGCACTCGAGTCGGTCTTCTGCTGGAATAGCCCAAGAAATCCAAATTTCTCCGCACAGTTCTAGCAGACACGTCCATTGTACGTCCCACATTGATTTCTACGGTGATTTGACGCAGTGTTGCTTGTCTGTTAGAATTTACGACTCTTTGCAGACGTCGCCGGTCTCGATCTTTAAGTGCAGGCGGTCGACCACTGCGCTGTCCATGGTGGGATGTTATGCCTGAAATTTCATACTCTCGGCACACTCTTGACACAGTGGATCTGGGAATGTTGAATTCTCTAACGATTTCCGAAATGGCATGACCCATGCGTCTAGCTCCAACTAACATTCCGCGTTCAAAGTCTGTTAATTCACGTCGTGCGGTCATCATCACGTTAAAACCTCTTCACATGAATAACTTGAACAGAAATGAAAGCTCTGTAAAAGCACTGCGCATTTATACCTGTTCTATGCGATGCTACTGCCATCTGAAAATTTGCATATTGCTATCCCATGACTTTTGTCACTTCAGTGTATAAGGATTACTAAAATTATCAAGATATGTCTTGAGCAACTTCATAGTTCTACTGCACTGAGAAACATTTTTAATGATAAATAGTCTAAGAGCTAGCAACGTTTTCGAGTGACAATTTTAAGACGTCTGGCTCTTTAATATATCTTTCCCTATGATATGCTAAGCAGCATGTGGGCTGCCTGGCGGCTGAAAGTGGTTGTGTTTTTACTGTCCATCACATTTTTGCTGGTAAAAATACTGATTTTTAAATCGTTTTGGGGCAATTATAAACTTAAACCTGTCGTTCATAAGTATGTCATGTAAGATATCAATGAAAAACTCGATATTTTTTTATAAATATACTATAAATGGAAAAGAAGTTGCATGAAAAAAAATTTTTTTTTTTTTTTCGTTTTTCAACAGCACTGTATTTTGTGCAATTTTTGAAGCAAAGATCTAAAACTTGGCAGGATGACTTATCTTGTCATATGCGTGTTTCACACCAATTTTTGTTACAAGCGGCGTTAATGGGTAGGTCAAAAACGTTTTTTTTTTTTCATAATTGATTTGACTCGAAATTGCTCAAAAATGACTTAAAAATCTCTATTTTTTCCAGTACAACTGTAATGCACAGTAAAAAACACACCACTCTCGACTTCACATCATTTCACACACTCCAGGGTCCCCCGTACCTACCACAATTTGTGGTTTAACCTGGATAGGGCCCTGAAGAGCGCTCTGTTCTTTTTGAACCGGAACTAAGGGTCGAGCAAACCCTTGGCCCAGCACCCCCAGAAGTATCGTTTTACGTGGAGGACTTTGTGACCACGACATTTTTAACGTCCCCTAGCCACCATTAATCAAGACGGTGTATCTTTGATCGGCTGGGATCGAACCCGGGTCCCTTCGGTCACGAGTCCGAAGCCTTACCGATCGGGTTACCACGGCCCAACCACTCTTGTTTGCTAGACACCCAGCATGCTGCTCAGAAGAGTACAGGGAAAGATATATTAAAGAGCCAGATGTCTTCAAATGGTTGTTTTTCCGACGTTGCTAGCTCTTTACCAAAAAAAGCTGATGGCCAATGATATCAAATCATATGAAATAAGAAGAAAATGTTGCAGGTAGTTGAGCTGCGACATCGATTAAAAAAAACACCATTGCTAGAAAGTAAAACATCAATGATGTTCATACACGGACCAAGAAATACCCCATCTTTATTTTGGCATGAAAGTTGAATTTCACTATTGCGAAAATTATAATTGTCTACCAGTTTCACAAGGTACTCAACGTTATAATAAGGCTTTTTGCTTTCAATATACAGTTGCTGTTGAAAACGAAATACTTAATAAACATGCTGAGTTTTCTCTAAAACTGATAGAATAAACATATTCTCGTTTTTACATAAAAATTTACTTATATCGTTTTAGTTTTCCCAGTTGTATATGGTCCCTCAAAAGGACGAAAAATGGAGCACATCTTTAAAACTACTGGACTACTTTACAACTTTTATCATATCTGTAAAACTACTGGATATTTTTATTTCCCATTTTAGATACTCTTTTATAATCTCGTCTAGATTGTTTATGCATTAAAATATTTTTTTCTAATTCCACATAATCATTTTTTCGTATATTAATTTCAAAATTCATAAGAAAATTAAATTTTCATCTGAGAAAAAGTAAAAGACGTTTTTATTTTTGGGTTGGTTCATACTTTGAGATAAAAAAAACTAGGATTTGTGGTACTCAATGTGGTATAGGTGTTATATGGACAAGTATTAAAAATCTTTTTAGAATTACGGGATACTTTTTTCTCAGTTAATTGTGAAACAACGGCTGGAGCAAATTTTAAGCGATTTGGAATACCAAGGTAAATATTGATGCCGATCCCAAAATGTGATAAAAAAGGAGGTTTTTCATAGAAAATTGTAAAGTTGATGCCTATTTAATATGAAGACGACTCCATAGTCACAATTTATTACCAGAAAATTGTAGAGCACATTTTTGCTGGAAAAAAAAAAAAACATCTTACACATATGTAGTGTTGTCTTCGAATACCAGCCAGTGTTTCGTTTTGTTTTTTTTTTTTGTCTATTCACGAATATATTAGACTGCAAGTAAACAAACAAGTTGTAAGACGGTTTGTTATTATGATACTTTTTAAGGATTTCCTGTGGAGGGGAGAAAAAAATGAAGCAATACTGTTCGTATTCGCCATCTTTTTGGCGCCAAGTTATTGTTGTTCAAGATAAACACGTGATTGACGAAGCCAAATGGCGCAATTCATTGTTTACATCTTGTCAATGAACTGTAGATACAAATACATGTAGGCATTTTTTGAAGTGGGGGAAAAAACACTGACGGTTCAAATGTACACGTAATTGTAAGTTTTCACTTCTGTCGGCACTCCTGGAGTGACTTTTTTTTTTTCAACAAGTGAGATCCATACTTGGAATGTTGCTCTGTGTTGAAAAAGAAACGTGTAAAATTATTTGTATATTCAAAATCGTCTCTTTTATACCTTATAGAGCTCCTTTAGAGGACAGGCTGACTTGTCCGACATTTATGGTTCCAAGACATTCTTGGATCCAGCCTTGTTACAGGTATTTGAAACACATTAATATTATACCTGGTTGCTCTGGCGAAAAATAACTTATGATTAGTTGGATAAAGCACCATATTAGGTAAATTTAAAAAGATATCTTATTTCTCGAATTTAAAACAGTTTATTGGGAAATGTTTCATGAAATTGGGTCTATTTTCATATTGCACTTGTTTTAAGAATGAGTATAAGAAATGTTTTTTATCCTATAGACAAAAATAGTCAAATATCATCTATGCAGCTACAATTCAAGCTTAGCTTCCACTTTTCTTCAATGCGACTTGAATACAGATACCAGTGGTTCCACGCCCACCGTTTTGGAACCAAAATGTCGGAAGAGTCAGCTCCCCTCTTATAGGAGCCTTAAGAGCAAGAATCTGAGCAAGAATCTTTTTTGGGGATCCATAAAAATTAAATAACTCAACTCTAGAACAAAACATTCTGGATTTGGTCTTTCAATAAGATAATAAACATTTGGTAATTTTTTGGAAAAAATCTCAGAGGTCATGAATCACAGGCGTGACACTCTCTCAGATTCTTGCTCTTAATACCTTAGAAGGGAAGGTTACACTGTTAAAAAAATTCCTGAAATTTTACGGTAAAAGTTACTGGCATCCATGTTGCCAGTAACTTTTACCGTAAATTTTTTTTTAACTGTAAAATTTTATGGTAGAGAAAACGAGAATTAAAAAGCGCAAGATACAAACAACAAGGATCGAATCCGGGACCCAATTTTTTCACACGGCTTTACTATCCACGGTACCAGATAAGACACACCATGTTAGCGGAAACATAGGTGTCATCTGCATCTTACAGTAAGTCACGTGGTGATCCATTGGCGCTGCAATCGCATTTTTTTAATCGGTACAATTTACTGTAAAAATTTTTTGTACGGTAAACGCAACATTTTACAGTAACATTTACCATAAAAGCTTCCTGAATTTTTAACAGTGTAGATAAAGAATGTAAAATTACGTAAAAGCTCTTTGTTAAACCTCTTTGAAAAATGTATTGTAATAAATGCTTGTGCACGGTCAAACATTTGCACATAACAATAGTCTTTTGACTGATATCAGAGCAATTGGGATAAGATTACTTCGAAATAATAGTGTCCTACATTCACTACATACTGCTGTTACAGTTCCTGATTAGTTTAAGGAACTGTGTTTCACGAAGACCATAACCACTCATGAAATACACCTTTCAGATTAACTTGTTTTATAAAGATATATATAAATTTGGTAGAAAACTGGTGGTTCAAAATTGTTTTATCCGCTCGTTACAGTAGGGCAGCGGTACGCAAGCCGTCCATCTAAGGCTCCTATAAGAGGGGAGCTGACTCATCCGACATTTTGGTTCCAAAACGGTGGGTGTGGAACCACTTTTATCTGTACTCAAGTAGCATTGAAGAAAAGTGGAAGCTAAGCTTGAATTGTAGCTACATAGATGATATTTGACTATTTTTGTCTGTATATGACAAAAACATTTCATAAACTCAGGCTTAGAACAAGTGCAATATGAAAAAAGACCCAATTTCATGAAACATTTCCCAATAAACTGTTTTTAAATTCGAGAAATAAGATATATATTTTTTTAATTTACCTAATATGGTGCTTTATCCAACTAATCATAGGCTATTTTTCAACAGAGCAACCAGGCATAATATTAATGTGTTTCAAATACCTGTAACAAGGCTGGATCCAAGAATGTCTTGGAACCAAAATGTCGGACAAGTCATCCTGTCCTCTAAAGGAGCTCTAGGGCAGCGGTACGCAACCCGTCGATCGAAATCAACCAGTCGATCTCGAGCCCATTTTCGATCGCGATAATATTTTCAAATTTGCTTTCTGTCTGAGTAGGTTTCATAAACATTAGTTTTTAGAACAAAAGTAGGTTGTACGTCTAAATCAAAAGTTTTTTAAAGAAGTTACCAAATTTCATAAGTTGCTAGAACTTTTAGTACTCACTATATCCTCAATTTTAAAACAATATTCCTGTATCTGAAAACATTTTGATGTGGTTTACCAAAGTTATATTTTCAATTTTAAGTCAGTATAGTCTCAACTATGCATGCCCATGTCCCCCTCCCCCTTCCCCTGAGTCGATCTTATGTTCATTCTAAATGTGGAAAGTAGATTTTCAATCAATTTAGGTTGCCGACTGCTGTAGTACGGTAACTGATTTCTTTTTTTTTTCGCCTAGGAAGGTTTTATTGGCACAATCCGGAATGGTTACACTGCTGATTTGTCAGAACCCTCGAATTTTTTAATCAAATTTATTCAAATTTCGCCGGGAAAAAAAAAGAGAAAAAAATAATTTTAGATACTAATGTCAAAATATAATCTGCGTTTTTATAACGTGATTTGTGGCCCGTCCTGCTTGACTGGCAGAAAAGAGGGCAAATTGCAATATTCACAGATTCTAGTTTCTGCAGAGTCGTTGGCAAATAAGCTTTGGGCATTTGCCAGCAATTTTTTCATAGCTTTGGCTAATCTAGCAAAGTTACAAGTTATTATTAAAAACTTGTCCAAGTTTTCTCTGAATGGTCCTGATTTACTATAGAAAAATGACTGGCCTCTATTTAAAAGGTTTGAAATCTTTAGAATACTTCAAGGTTAATTTCCGGAAAGTGACTGACTTTTAGGAGAAAACTTTTCCACCTATTTGCTAACTATGTTACTGACATAATTTAGGCAAATTAGTTGCCCATTATTTTCCGGGCATTTTTAATAGGGTAATATTTGCTCGAAATTTTTCTTCAGAACATAAAAGAAAATAATTTCAAAGCATGACATGAAACAAGCTTTAAAGTAAAACAATGATAATGCATCATTAAAATGTGAAAAATATTGAAGTTGTCCCATTTTTCAATGCAACGAAAGTGAAGTTATGTAGCAAAATACATCGGATAACTGCCTGTAATCCCCATAACATGTCTCCAGCTACAAGCAAATTTTGGTCATTTTAATGTCGTCATCATAATCATCTTTCACTATTTAGCTCATAAGTATTTATATTTTTTTTTTTTTTTTGCGTGATAACTTACTTAATAGTACGTGCTAAAATAAATTAGGATGAGTTCTGGTAAGTGCGTCCACGGGGTAAGTGCGTCCACTGGGAATTATATGAACACTGTTCTGACAAGGCTTCTGCAACACATCGACTATGTTAGATAACTGTCTAATAATAATTTCAATAGGTAGAATTCAGGCCTGGATTCAATAGACGAAACACAATCAGAGACAAATTAAATGTCGTCAAAAAAACTCTAAAGTAAAGATTGAGAAGGCTTTGTTTCAGTTTCTCTTGTAGTCATACCAAGCAATTGAAGTCATGAAATGCAAGTTATTTCTTTTGAGTAATAGCTACTAATAACATACATGGGGTATTTTGATCAAATACTCTAACTAAAATTTGTTTATATGACGGTACGCACTTTCCCTTTCTTTAAAGTAAGGTGGGGGTAAGTGCGTACCATTATGATGGGGCAAGTGCGTACCACTATCATGAGGCATATGCGTACTATTATTCAGAGCAAGTGCGTACCATTATGATGAGGCAAGTTTGTACCATTACGTGGAAAATCCGACTCTCGTAATTCATCTTTAATTTTGCTTATAACTCTTTTATAAGCCGATTATAAATCCGACGTCATTTCCATCAAGTATTTATATTTACATTGAATGCGGCGTAAGATTTCAATTTCATTCATTATCTCTGAAATATATTGGCTTTTAAGTATCAGTTAGTACATTTTTCGTTGAAAATAGCGATCATAAGCTATACTTAATTTAAACCAGAATCACAAATTAAGCAATGAAATTAAGTGAAACACTTAATGAGGAACCAACTGACTCAAAAAACGAAGGTGAAATAATGAATAAATTATATTTAAGAAAATTAAGAACACCTTGTAAAAAACTATTTCAATGTACAAGAAAAAAAAAGTACAAGTATCATATCATGATCAATTATTTATTTTTTTTTTGCTCTTTATTTTGTGTTTTTTCTTACTGCTGCTGATTCTAATAAGAAAAATATTAAAACCGTATTTATTCAAAAAAAAAAAAAAAAAAACGAATTGTTCACTCAGGTCACCTAACGATATACCATACAAATAGAATTAAAGAAAATCACAGTGGTACACACTTACAACAACGCTATTGGACGCACATATCTCCTTTTACATTTAAGAAGGGGTAAGTGCGAACCCTGGCTTAAACGCAGACTGATTAATGTATTAAACCAAAATAAAAACTATGTAGACTATAGGTGATTATTACTAAATAAAAACAACTTACATTTGCTCACTTGGTCTTATTAAAAGGACAAAGGAAGAATCACAGACACAACTCTCTCAAACTTCAAATCACAGTTGTTCGTAAGACACGTGGGATATCACTGATTGCGTTTCATCCATGCAAGCAAGTGCTGATCTCTAGTATTAGGAATTATCCCAAGGCAACTACCTAACATATTTAATATGTGCCAGAAGTTTTTTCCTGCTCATATTCACATAATTTAAGGTGGACGCACTTACCCCGCTAGGTAGGGAAAGTGCGTACCTTAGAGTAGGTGTCATAAACTAGGTCACAAAACCTATGCTTATGGTTTATTTGACACATTATATGCTTGAACATCTTAGTAAAGGATCTGGAAAGAAAATTAAAAAAAAATTGTGAGTGTACAAGATTTTTCAACGGAGCAGCATCCTTGAGAACATGAACTTTGAAAAAAAGGGTACGCACTTACCAGAACTCACCCTAAATAAAAATAGCGTACTAAGAAAAATGCAAATAATTACTTTTTGTGTTTTGAGTTTACAGAAACCCTCTTTTTTTTAATTCTAAAAAATTGTGCTGATAGAATAAAGAGTATTTCCTGATTTTCCTTTATCAAACTCACGTCTTTGTTAATGAAAAGAGAGTTTTTAAACTCAAAACCTGTGCAGTCAGGAATGTTTTGTAGTAGTCATTGTTTCCTAATGAATATGCACGTATATTTATGTAAATAAATACATATATTATACAAATTTAAATAAAATTCAAAAAGAGTTCAGAAAAAAGGATAAATAAATCAAAAAAAAAATTACTGAAGTGTCAGCTCAGGTTATATGCAACTATATTTAGCAGTATAAAGAAATTAGAACTGTTTAAAGCTAAGAGCTTAGATGCAATGCATAGACGAATACATCTGTGTTTTTCAGGGAAGTCAAGACATTTTGCAAGCTGTTCTTTTCAATTTATTTTTATACAAAAACACAGTGAAGTACAATTAACGAATTTTGTACTTAAAGTTACCCGAAAGAAAAAATTGAAGGTTTTGGAGGGGCAAAATATGGTAAAATATAACCAGCATTTGTATTATTGAACTTTTTGAATTCAAAAAATAAACCTCTAGACGTGCCAATTTTACATTATTCCCTGATTTATTATCTTAATAACGGCCTCAGCATGACATAAGCAGTTCGTTGTTACGTATTTATAAAGTCGTGTTACATTTTGCACTTTTTACCATGTACTGCCATACAAAAAGGCACATGAAAGCTTGACACGTATTTTTATATTCAAATAACAGCAATTTATACTCGTTATATTATTAAATCCTGTTAGCTATTCACGCATACTGCGAAACAACATGTCTCCAGCACAATATCAAAAGTTTGGTGACATGTTGCAGCACCTAAAAAGATGTTTCAACAAAAGGCTAAAGGCATAAAACTCCGTTGTTGATCCTTTAAAAAGGTCTTCTAACCATGTCTCACGTGTTTTCGATTTTTTTCCCTTCCAATGAATGCAATCTTTACGAGTATTAAACGACAAGTAACTCACGAGCAAAGATTCTTTTTCAGTTATAATAGGCGTAGCTGAAACTAACACAATGAAAAAATGAAACTTTATTTTGAGAAAGATGATAAGCCCTTATAGCTTGTAGTGAAGACATGGCATTAAACAGCAGAAAAGACCTTGACCTTTAGATATGAAATCATGAAATTAAGTTCTTTCAAAGCTAACCGTGCCTATTTTTCAGAATCATACACCGCAAAAAATAATGTGCTGTTTTTACAGAATAATACTGCCAATTTTATAGTAATAAACTGCGTAAAATTGCTAGTTTTAAAGCAAAAAACTAAAACTGCTAATTTTACAGTAATAAAGTGTGAAATTTCTATTTTTACAGCTCAGTACTGTGCATTTTACAATTTTAAACTGGAACCTCTGCAGCCAGCATTGTTTTGCTGTATTTACAGTGCAATGCAGCTAGTTTTATGGTAATAAACTGCAAATTTGCTAATTTTACAGTTTATATCTGCGCATTTTACAGTTTTAAAGCGGAGCTTCCGCAACCAGCGTTAAACTGTTGTATTTACAGTATAATACAGTTAATTTTATCGTAATAAACTGTAAATTGCTGATTTTACAGTTTATTACTGCGCATTTTACTGTTTTAAACAGCAACCTCTGTTTTCAGTAATTTACTCTGAAACGAACAGCTCATTTTTTGCACTGTAGTAAGATTGTAAGTAAATGCATTATTATTTATTGTTCTGAATTTGTTTTTAAATTTATATCCTGTATTCTGATCTGTTAAGGAACAAAATATTAGAGTTAAACGCGAAACATTAATTTTTCTTCCATTAAAGATAATTCTTAAAAAGCTATTTTTTAAATTACATAAAATAGTAAATTCTTTTTGTCTCTCTCTTTATTTTATTTCAATCGTAAGTTTTTAACTTTGTATTCAAACTCTAGGGTGTTTCTAGTTTTTCATATTCCATATGAAGTTTACTGCACAAAATGGCAAAACAGTATGATAACTTTTATTTACGCAAAAATATTACACAATTTGCAATAAAGATGCTTTTAATTTTAAAAATAAACTTTTCTCATTTAAAAGTAAACTAACAATACAAAAATTAATAAGTTGGCCATGCTTTTAGTTTTTAAAAATTAATGTTTTTCTTTTAAAAGTAAACCCACAAAAAAAAAAAAAAAGCTGGCCATGCAAGTTATATGTTAATTTTAGCTATATTTGCGTTTAATTTTGTAATTAAGTAGCTGTAATAATATAATCACTTTCAAGATAAAAAGCAGCAACGTAATATTTTTGTGCCATGAAACATTGTTTTATGTACTACACACAAGTGCAACATTCTGTGCTAGTCCTCTCAGAACAAATTAAGCTTAAACTAGTTTTCATTATTAAAAATAGTTTGCTTCAAGTGCGTAAGGTAAAATCACCAGTACACTGCAAAAAAAATTTTTTTAACAGTATAATACTGGCAGCAGTAGTTCCAGTTTAAAACTGTAAAATTCACAGTAATAAACTGTAAAATTCACAGTAATAAACTGTAAAATTAACAAATTTTCCAGTTTAAAACAGCAAAGCAGTAATTTACAGTTTATTATCTCTATTTTACAGTTTATTACCGCGAAATTAGCTGAATCAAACTGTAAAAACAACAATATAATACTGGCAACAGAGGTTCCAGTTCAAAACTGTAAAATGCACTGTAATGCAAAACTAGCAAGTTTACAGTTTACTACTGTAAACCAAAAATTTTACAGTTTATTAGTATAAAATTAGCAATTTTACAGTTTATTAGTGTAAAATTAGCAATTTTACAGTTTATTAGTGTAAAATTAGCAATTTTAGTTTATCACTGTAAATTAGCTGTATAACACTGTAGCATCAGTTTTTTTTTATAGTGAACTACACTCAAGTGTAACATTCTGTGCAAGTCCTCTCAGAAGAAATTACGCTTAAACTAGTTTTCATCGTGAAAAATAGTTTGCTTCAAATACTTAGAGTAAAATCACCAGTAGATACTTATGGACTACTTATAAAAAAAAAATTATCAAGAGAAAGTATATAATTGCATAAACATTACAAAATTATAACATGGTGCTAAGGTGTGTAATGGTTTTCTTTCAGCTTACTATTAGCGGATCATTTGATTTCTATGTTCCTCTTATTACAAATATTTTATTACTAGCTTATTACCCGGCGTTACCCGGGTGCTTATTAATGCAACATAGATCTAAAAAATTATTTGAATGAATTCTATTCACATGCGCAAATAAAAATTGCACCAATCTGTCGTTTGCATAATTCCTCTAATAGGAGGACCAAAAAATGCTCGCAAAAAGTAGAATTAAATATGTGTTGGAACCTCTAGTTTTTCTGCATCATACAATATTCGTGCCAATGTTTCAAGGTAATTAGAGCATAAATTGTAATTGCTTTTAACTTATTTCATGCTAAAATGAAATAGGTGAGTCTTAAATTAATAACTCATTGTTCATCGTAATCTTTGTTGGAAAATACCCATATTTTAATCTGCTAAATTTTATTAATTTGTATGCTTAAAGGCTTATCTCTATTACTCTATCTGTTCAAAATTGAAAGAAAATGGCCATTTTGAGACACAAAATTTGAATTTTGAGCTTTTTGGATTTTTTTTTTTAATTTTAAAACCCCACCTAAGTGAGTTCAAGTGCATCAAGAAATTTCTGTGCCGAGTTTGATAAACATCCAACGAAAACTGGATTTGTATAAGGAACAAACATACATATATACAAATAAATACATACAACCATTTTTATATGTATAGATTTAGTTTTTTTTTTTTATTGTTATTTTATTTAAACTTTAATTGCTACTTTGTCACGTTAAGGTATAAAATGCAGTATTTGTAGAAATGAGTTTTTGAGATATTTGAAGAAGCGTGTTTTCTGTCCCATAATAGCAGTAGGGAAATACTGGAATCTCACCCTTTTATTATTTCTTCTTTTTTTTTTTACTTCTGTGCATTACTTTTGGTGAAAAACAAATAAGCAAGCTTTTCCAATAAAGCTAAAGTACAATAAATGTCGAAAAATGCTAAAATAAAAAAATAAAAATTAAAAAGCTACTGGCTTTACCTTTACCTTCCTTTGCCTTCCCACGGCAGTATTGCAGTGTCAACTATAGCCTATGTAATGAGAGCTGGCGTCTCAAAGTAAAATTAATTTCCCGCTCTTTAAAATTAATTTCTCCAGCTTTTCCCAGGATGGTTGTCATAGTTACAGCGCTATGGACATTTTCCCCACTTAGTTTTGCAAAAATGGTTAAATGCAAATGGTTAAAATTGCTTTGTGCGTAAAATATTATTCTATTAAAAAATCAACGCACAACTTTTTCTGAAGACATTTTTGCTTTATTAATGTATGACCATATTTGTTAGAAGACTTTGAGAAATAATGAGACATAAGGATAATAAATAAAAGCGTTAGCGTAATTCGATAAACATAAAATAAATGAAATGCCCCGACAGCAGTGCATAAAAAAAGAATGGAGCTGTTTTCTTTCACACGGTTTCTATAGAGACGACGCAAAATTTCTAAACTTGATACGCCTATTTTAAAGTAACCGAGCATAATTCTGGTTTTATTTTAAGTGTTCGTTTTTATTTCTCTGTATTGTCAAAATAATACTTGATGCAAAAAAAATCCGTGTAAAAGCCCGTTGTATTTGTATAAATTTTAAAGAAACTGAGAAAAAAAACGGAAAAAGTAGTTACAAACATCATTAAACTGCCTTAATTTTTTTAACACCCCACGTGTCTGTCAAAAAACAGAAATCTTAATCATAAATGACCTTCAGGGAGAAAGATCTTGGCTTTTTCACAACATTATGGGGTGGAATGAGCATTTTAATTTGAAGTAAATTGCTCCGTAATTAAGGAGGGAAATAAATACCGCGGCAGATAAGACGCAAAAGGTTCTAGAAATAAAAATATATCTTTCTTTTTTGGCAACGACTCTTACTCGCCGAATTTTTGACGTGATGTTTACTTACGGAACCCAGGCTGCAAAACTTTACTGGTATTGCTGTCAACAAAGTTTCGAATATTTTGTAACATGGACTGCTGTATAGGAAAAGTTGGAGGATCAAAAAATAAACAAGTAAATATAATAATAGTAATAATAATAAAAATAATAATAATTTTTCTAGTAAACTAGCTTATTACCCGGAGTTGTATAGGTGCTTATTAATACAACCTGAGTCATTCCACGTCAACTGGACCAATTTTTCAAATCGTTCCCACTCGACCATCTCCGATTTGGATTTGATTTTACAGAGGTGTAGACATGCCTATGAAACTAACCTGTGCAAATTTTTAGCTTTCAAGATCCAAATCTGGAGGAGCTAGGATCCCGCAAAAAATGTGGCCCAAAATGGCGGATGAACTTTATGAAACAAGTTGCAATATTTAGGTCAAGGTTGCAGAAAATTTTATCACAGTGGAAGCCTAATATTTTTGGAATTTAAAGTACTTTTAGTTGTCAATACTCTCCAGTATTTTTTGTGAGATTGAGCTTATTAAATTTCGTGTAGCACGCATGTCAACTTACGAAAAAACGCGGTGGGCAATCTTTTTCCTGGATTCATAAATTTTTAACCAAACAAATTCAAAGGTTCATATTTCGTAGTTCTATTGTCCAAATACTTGTTTTTAATGTTTTACAGCTGCAGAGCTTAAATATTGTATTTGTAAAAGATATTGGCACCCTAAGTGTCTATCAAAATCATTTTAATGGAAAATCGGCTGTTTTCAACTCACTGTATCTCAAGTTTGTCACCTTCAACCGTTTTTTCGTTGGCACCATTAGAAAGAACAGATTTTTACCTATCGAAATGAGTTTTTTTTTCGATGGTGTTCTTTCGAATAAGGAGGGAAAAAAAAGCTGGAAGTTTTGTCAGTTGTGAAGAATTGGCATAATTAGGCTAAGACTGCAGAATATTTTATTATAATAGATGTTCGAATTTTTAACAACTTAAAGTACATTTAGTTGTTAATAGATTCGAATAATTATGTGATTTCCAGCTCATTAGCTTTTGTGTAGCATACATGAAAATTATTGGCAATTCCTGTTTGAAAAATAGCTTGATTTCAATGAACTGTAACTCAGGTTTGACACCTTCCATCATCTTTTCGTTAGTACTACTATAAATAACAGATTTTTTCTTATCAGAGTATTTATATAAACAACTAAATGTACTTTAAGTTGTTAAAAATTCGAACTTTTGGTATAATAAAATTTTCTGCAGTCTTAGCCTAATTATGCCAATTCTTCATAACTGACAATACTTCGAGCTATTTTTTTCTTCCTTATTCGAAAGAACACCATCGAAAAAAAAACTCATTTCAATAGGAAAAAATCTGTTCTTTCTAATGGTGCCAACAAAAAAACAGTGGAAGGTGACAAACTTGAGATACAGTGAGTTGAAAACAGGCGATTTTTCATTAAAATGATTTTGATAGACACTTTTGACAACAATATCTCTTACAAAATCAATATTTAAGCTCTGCAGCTGTAAAATATTAAAACCAAGTATTTGGACAATAGAACTACGAAACATGAACCTTTGAATTTGTTTGGTTAAAAATTTATGAATCCAGGAAAAAGATTGCCTAACGCGTTTTTTTGCAAGTTAACATGCGTGGTACACAAAATTTAATTAGCTCAATCTCACAAAAAATACTGGAGAGTATTGACCACTAAAAGTACTTTAAACTCCAAAAATATTAGGCCCCAGTGTGATAAAATTTTCTGCAGTCTTAACTAATTATGCCAATTCTTCATAACAGACAGTATTTCAAGCTAATTTTTTCTTCCATATTCGAAAGAACACCATCGAAAAAAAAACTCATTTCGATAGGAAAAAATCTGTTCTTTCTAATGGTGCCAAAGAAAAAATGGTCTTAGGTGACAAACCTGAGATATAGTGAGTTGAAAACAGGCGATTTTTCAAAAGAAGCGTTTTCATCGACACTTAGGGTGCCAATATCTTTTACAAATACAATATTTAAGCTCTGTAGCTGTAAAACATTAAAAACAAGTATTTGGACAATAAAACTACGAAATATGAACCTTTGAATTTGTTTGGTTAAAAATTTATGACACCTGAAATCCAGGAAAAAAATTGCCCACCGCGTTTTTTCGCAAGTTTAGGCACGTGTTACACAAAATCTAATAAGCGCAATCTCAAAGAATATACTGGCGAGTGTTGACAACCAAAAGTACTTTAAGCTCCAAAAAAAATTAGGCTTCCACTGTGATAAAATTTTCTGCAACCTTGACCTAAACATTGCAACTTGTTTCATGAAGTTCATCCGCCATTTTGGGCCACATTTTTTGCGGGATCCTAGCTCCTCCAGATTTGGATCTTGGAAGCTAAAAATTTGCACAGGTTAGTTTCATAGGCATGTCTATACCTCTGTAAAATTTGATCCAAATCGGAGATGGTCGGGTGGGGACCACTAGTCCACTTGACATGGAATGACTCAGCTAATTATAATTGCTTTTAACTTATTTCATGCTAAAATGAAATAGATGAGTCTTAAATTGATAATTAATTGTTAATCGTAATCTTTGTTGGAAAATACTCATATTCGAATGTGTTAAGTTTTATCAATTTGCATTCTTAAAAGCTTATCTGTATTACTCGATAGATTCAAAATTAAAAGAAAACGGCCATTTTGAGACAATACATTTGAATTTAGAGCTTTTTGGATTTTGAAAAATTTCAAAACACCGCCTATGTGAATTCTCGTGCATCAGGGAACCTCTGTGTCAAGGTTGATGAAAATCCGACAAAAACTGGATTTGTATAAGGAACAAACATACAAACATACATCCATTTATGTATATATAGATATATAAATCAATAAATAAAATAAAAGGATTAATTTTAAGTATGTCATTCAACGATAAGTGCGAAAGAAATAAGCCTTACACAGGGTGTTTTATATTGAATGGGACAAAAAGAAAGCACAATTGTGCGCGTTGTAATTAATATTCTTAGAAAATTCAACTTTACCTCAAATCTACATTTATTCAAGTTTCTATATATGTCTTTCAAGTTTCAATACAAGACAACCCGCTTATTGGAATACCGGTTAAAAGAATATCCCACTTATTGTAATATACATTTTCAATGTACCAAACCTGTGTTCTTAGTCATTTTAACCCCGGATAATTAAATATCTCGATCATTAGAAGAATATTTGCTGTCAAATTGTCTATTCCATTGGGCGGGCTCGAACGTATGTGTCCCTCCGATGACCCGACAAATGTCTACACAGTAATTTGTTACACACATTCGAAAACGCAGTACGCTTACCTTTGCATGGACGACATTTTGTTTAACAGCACCTCTAGCGGCGAGTTCGTCTTTCGATAAATTTTCCCTGTTGCCAAATAAAATTTGTATAATTGTAGTTGTAGAATAAATTTGTTTTGGCTAAATTAAGCAATTACGGCAGTCACACTGCTCTCTTCTTTTTATCCCATTTAATATAAAACACCCCGTACAAAGTTATTTTTCACTACAACTTCTTCTTTTTCGCATCGAAAAGTCCTCTTAAAAGAATGAATAAAATAAAATTAAATAAAAACTTGCTACTGCATAATAGATCGGCTCAGGTTGTTTAATAAGAAACCTTGAAAATATTGACCAATTCACATAAAATTTCAACTAGTTTTAGCTGAAATTTTGAAATATGTACCAAATTTGGAGGCGAAATTTCCAGCAGTGCATTTATTATTGCTTTTAGCAGTGCATTTGTTATCAAACATTTACAAAGTTTCAAAGCTTTTTTCGCTTTTGCACATTGCTCCGATATTAATCATCAATGACAATGACGTTTCATCAATGACAAAGATTAATGTTTGCCAAAAAAATGTTACTAATAATTGAAAAATACATTAAAATTGAAAGCATTTGGAGAGCTCACAAGCGCCTCCCGCTATTTTACTTTTAACTAGCGGTACACACACGGCTTTGCCCGTGATATAAAACTAAAACGTCATTGGTAATAAATTGATATCGCAGAAAGAATACTCAATTTTAGTTATAATTCAACTATAATTCCTTAAAACTCTAATAAGAAAAAGAAGAAAATAAGAACAATCTGGGCGCACGGCCGTACGACCGCCAAGTCGAGCAAAAGCACGCCAAGTCGATCATTCAAACAAGCGTACGGCAGTACTAGCTTCACGGGAAGCAACTCAGGCCATTTTCGACCCTCTGTAACTTCGTTGTGTATAAAGCTAGAAACCTAAGTTTTTAGGGGCTAAAAGAACCTGCGCTAGAGAGTTATCCTTTCAAATTAAATTTTATTTACTCGAATAGCTTACGAGTTATAAGGGTCAAAACTCGTGAAAATTAAGATGATGTAATCAAAAGTATTTTTGACTTCTAGCAGTCATACGAACCTAAAATTTGAAACTGCATGTAGGGTTTAGCTTGTAATGGAAGGAAAAATTGCAACATTCTGAAATTTCACTCACGTTTGGTAGTTATAGAATTTCTTTCATATGCGGCTGATTTTTTCACCGACAGATGGCGCTCTCTCGCCATTGACTTATCTTTAAATAACATACGAGAGATAAGAGAGAATGAAAACGGCGGGCGCCGTAAAATATTTTCAGCTCAAAATAGACGGTTAGAAGTTGAAACGAAGACATTTAAAATTTTTCCTAGTCAACATTAGGATTTCGATAACGCGCGTAGCGCCAAAACCATTCGGTCGATTTTCATAAAATTTGGCACAAAATTAGTTTGTAGCATGGGGTTATGCACTACGAAGCGTTTTTAGACAGAGAGACAGAAAGAAAGAAAGAAAGAAAACCCACCTTCAACTTTACTATTAGTAGAGATTTTGATGCGCTATATTATGTGCTAATATAATTTTAAGAACAATAATGTGAAGATTGGTTCAAAGAAACTAGATAACATTTGAAATAATATTTAAAAAAATAGGAAAATGAAAAAAAAATAATAAATCTTCTATCAGATAATAATCAGTAACTATTTCTAAAATCGGAATTGTGAAAGAAAGAAAAAACAGCAATGGTGAAATTAGTAGCTTTTTAAAAAAATGATTAATCACTGCAAATAATATTTTTAGAATCATTATTCTGACCCTTAATCGGCCCGCCGATCTATCGTTTATCGGCCAATATGCTTGTAGGTGCATCCCTGCTAATAGCTCAAAAAAAAAAAAAAAAAAAAAAAAAATCATGCAAATTCTAGCGACAAAAAAAAAAAGGAAAAATTAATTCATTTTTCACAGAAAACTGGAAGAAACCCTTAAAGCCTGAAGCGTTCCCTGGAAGTACCTAGATTGACTATTCGTGATCTAGCAGATGTATAAAAACCCATCTTACTAGCTTAAAGCTACTATAGTTATGTACTAAGGGCGAAAAATTGATTCACTGATAACATTAAATTATGGAATACAGCCAGCGAATATCTAATATTAGCCGAGCAAAGCATCTTGTTTATTTCTGTACCTATTTATTTTGTTTGTTATTATTATTTTCTTTTTCGTTCTTAAAATAACACCGTCCGAAACTTTCCCGCTAAATATATTTCAAATTTCCAACCTGTCACGAACTGTTGATGACTTATTGTCTATTAATGGCTCGCTCCCTTGTCAAGCTTGCTTAATTTAGCTTTAAAAGTATCACAGTCATATATTTTACATGCAAAAAATATTTGAATGGAAGATATGTCACTACGCTGAGAGAAAACAATGGCTTAAATGCAACATAAATAAAATCTAAACAATGCGTTGACTCTATTCTAAACCACTTTCAAGGCATTGATTGTGTTGTTAGGCGCTTGTCCAAATTATGATTCTTTCTTTTTTCTTTTCTTTTTTCTGAGTAGGGCATTAGTCTGAAGGAAGTTACGCGTGCTTTCTATTTTGGCGGGGTTTTTCCGTTAAAACTAAACTGCCGCCAGGCCCGTCATTTAGGGGGGGGGGCAGGGGGTCTACTGCCCCCCCCCTGACTTTGAGAAATCAATGTATTTACATACAAGTGGGCGTGGTTTTTGCTGATTTCCAATGAAATTGCATTGAGTTTTCACCCTTTGCCCCCCCCCCTGGAAAAACTTGAAATGAGGTCCCTAACTGCCGCTCTAAAGTCGTATCTGAACTTTTTATCAAATTTGAGTTATTGTCTCGTTCTTAATACCGTATATGTCTCCTTTTTAAATGACATTAAAATATTGTATTCAGGTAAACTACGTCGTAAGCCTAGTTCGACAAACAAAAAATAAATGAAATGCCTCAACAGCAGTGCATAAAAAAAAGAGTGAAGCTGTTTTCTTTGGTACAGTTTCCATGGATACAACGCAATTTTTTTAAACGTGATACGCCTATTTTAAAGTAACAGAGTATAGAGAAGCTATAAATGAATGATTTAAGTGAAATAAGTAAATATTATATTGCATTATGCAATGGTGAATGCTGAAGTCTTAAACAAATCGAAAAGTGTCCAGAAGTAAATCCAGTAGTGTAGATCATAGTAAAACAGACGCCTGATATTCACCGCACTTTATTAAAAGCCAACCGCCATAAAAAGGTCTTTGCGTAAGGCTTGATCTACTTTTAACTATCCATTTGTTCTTCCAGATGAATTGCTTCTTTTCTTCGCACAGACGGGAACCTTGTTAGAGAATTGACTACAGACAGCTCAGGTATAGCAGATTGTGAGATACGGGGCGACAGCCTAGGGTGATGGATAGCAGGAAATGTATATGTGCATGTATGAAGTTGTGAAGCTTTCAGTAGATAGAGCGGAGACAATCAAGTTATGCTTTGCCAAGAAAAAGCACTGGAAGTAATTCGTAAAGTTTTACTTCTTTATGATGAATAGGATAAAAGCATCGGTACCTATAGTTTTTGTCACTTAGGATGAACATGATTTAGAAAAAAAAATATTATTCTTGAGCGTATGGGGTAAAATGAACACTTAAGCAAATTTTCAATTTCAAAAAATCATAGCACTATTACAAATTGTA
>JAXGGA010005956.1:0-73749 GCA_038373865.1 Uloborus plumipes | reverse complement strand
AATGTGTTTTGATTTGCTTCCTATTCTTAATTATTTTTTTCAAAACAATTAATTTTCTACGGAAGAGACTATAAAAGCTGCATTGTTTAAAAGATGCAACAACTTTATTTATTTTTTCTTTTTGTTTACTTTTGAAGTGCTTAGTTCATCAGATGAAATCTGCATATTTGGTTTTTAGAAATCAGGTTTATGTGCTAAAAAGGTACGTTTGACATAATTTGCCGCCTCAGATAATTAAAAGAATATTGATCAGATGCTAGAATACCGATGTCGATGTACGGAAAAGTAGGCTCGTTTAGTTCTTGACGGAACTTCTTGTTTTGTTTAACTTTATGGTTTAAAAATATCTTAAAGAACTTTTCCACTCACACAGTGTAATTTGTTGACTGGTTCAGTATTTTTTTTTAATGATTGAACAACATAATGGGAAGTTCTTTTACCAAGTTTGGTGTATATCTAAATCAACATATCATTGCTGAAGTCTTTTTTTTATGTTTATGTTAAACAATAAAGCATTTGACTATTAATAAACAGTGTCCGTTTCAAACTTTTTATCTCAAACGTTTTCGTACATGTACGTGCAACGTAATTTATGAAAAACTAGCGGTACCCGCACGGCTTTGCCCGTGGTATAAAATTAAAAGTTCATTTGTAAAATAATTGATATAGCAGAAAAAATGCTCTATTTTAGTTGTAATTCAACTATAATTCCTTCAAAGTATGATATAAAGATCTGATATGGACCCCACACTACTTAAAACCCTTTATGCACTGACGGTACTCAGAAGTCCCGCTTTTATTAAAATAGTATTATGAATCCAAAATGGCTGTAATCATGCTGAAACTTTTAAGTACCACTTCTTGTACTTTGCTGAAAGGCCAACAGATGGTACCTGCGATCGGAAACAGTTTTCTTGGGGGCCTTAAGGCATAGGGGTCCTTAGACCCCCAAAATTTTCAAACATTTTTTACTTGATAAATATGTTTTATGATGTATTTTCAACTAAAAAAACCAAAAAAATATATAAAAAATCATTAATAACTTAATTCAGTACATAAAGGGTTAATTTTACGTGTAAATTTCTTAGTAGATGCCTTAAGTGCTAAAATAGTGCTTGGAGTGAGCAAGATAATAATTCAAACATTTGTATCCCTAGTTTGCTACGAAACAATGCAAAAAAATGTTTTACAATGATTAATCTCCTAAATATCGTCGATTTTAACATCATTCAGTGGATTTTTCGCAAAATATCGCCAACAGCGCCAAATTGAACCTAAATAAAAAAAAAAAAAATTTTCGCCAAATTGGCGTCAAACACTTGGCGATCAAAAGCTTGGCGATATATCGCCAAGTGGTCGCGCCAATTCATATCACTTTTGTTAACCAATTCATATCACCTTGCATTGAAAACACTGATTTACCCGATAAATGGGGTAAAACACCCCCTTGGAACATTCGAATGCAACCCCAGGGAGATGCACAAAAATAAGCCAAAAGAGAAAATAAGAACAATTTTGTTGATAACAGAAACCAACAGAAATCTTACCAAAGTTTAAAAGAAGAAGAAAGTTTTCTTTCCTAGCTTAAAAAACAAAACAATACATTTTCCGAAATGAAACACTTTAAAAAGAACGATGCAATATCGCAATTGATACGATATTTGGTTAATCTGTGCTTTAGGTACCCTTTTCTCGCTAAATGGGCGATAGGCGCGCCAAGCGTAGTAACCATGGCTATTTGGCGTAGTTGACTTTTTGAAACGCGCCAAGCAGGGTCCCAAAGCATCTTCACCGGGAAAAAGACAAGGTTGGACAAAAAAATACTACGCCTCCTCTAAAAAAAATATTACAAAATACTACTGTTTCCAAACGTTGCCAAAATCAATGTTGCTGAAATGCGAATCTATGAAAATGAAAAAAAAAAAAATTCGGCAAATCTTTTAATTAAGTCAATAGTATATTGGAAACAGGGTTGCCAGAAAAATACTACGCTCCTTATTTGGGCCGAAAAAATACTACCGTAGAATCAAAAATACTACGTCTGGCAGCGCTGGAAAAAAACGAAACAAAAATAAGTATGAACACGTAACCATAGTAACAACATGAAAAGTTGATTTCCGTTGATAAAATAATTCATTTTATCTCTCTTTTCAAACAAATTTTATTCGAGAGCTCAACCATTTTAGAATCGTTTGGCTTGCTTTACTGAAGGTAAGCCTTGAATTCCGGGATTCTAAAAACAATTGTTACAGCTCTCCTGATGATCGTAGAAACTTCGAAAAAACTTCATTTTGTGCAGAAAATTTCAAGCTTTCGAATGACATAAGACTTGAAAATGTGTATGAAATATTTCTTCCCTATTTTATCGAATTTCCGCTAAGAATTCGAATAGAAAAAGAACGAAATGGAATTTTCGAAAAATCGCTTCGAGGTGCAAAACTACATGCTACAAACTAATTTTGTGCCAAGTGGCATGAAAATCGACCGAACGGTTTTGGCGCTACGCGCGTAACAGACAGAAGGACAGACAGACCCACCTTCAGCTTTATTATTAGTAGAGAGTAGAGAAGAGATAGAGAGTAGAGAAGAGTATATTGCGAACCGACACGGAATTGCTTTACAGAGATTCGGGTTACAAATATCGACAATTTTAATAAGAATTTTGTCAAATACAGCCCAGCCGATACCAAATTCATCATCTTATTTTTTTCCCTCTATCTTTGTTGTATCTTTCTTTGTTAGTTATAAAACACTTTGCGATTATACCACTCAGTTGTCACCAATTTATGATATTAGTCTGCATTGAAATTAAAATAGAATAGTCAAAAAAAGAAAAAGTAAAAGTAAAAAGCACATTTGGAACATCGGAGTATAGTTAAGAAAATATCTGCATGATTTCACTCTACAAATGGTTCGAATGAGCTCACAAGCGTTCTCTGCGTCTCGTTCTCTCTTATAAAACTTTTGTCGAGTGGTTTGTTTGTTTCAAATGGGGCTGCGTTTAGCTTCTTGCCATTTGCAGACCTAGTGCATTCCCCAAAGCGGCATCCACTCTTTCATGTGGCACCACCATCGGCGGGATACGATTGCCACAATTTTTTTGACGCCCAGTTTCCCCACTAGATGGAGGCACCTGGGCTCTATTTGATGCGAAACTGCACTAGGAATTTAATTTTGCCAAGAGATACTATAAGCCAAACAAGTACTCGAGGGATCTTTTACATGCCGCATAATCATACGACATGAGCGCTGCCGATTTTCTGCATCATGAAAATCCGCCGACTGGAACGGGGTTCGAATCCGCGCTTTTGGGCGTAAGAGGCCAGCGTCTTAACCACTATACCACTCTGTCGGCTTTTGTCGAGTGGTAGTAAAATATAAATTTAGGCCCAAAATCTGAATGACTGAAAAATAATTAGAATGAAATGAATATATGACCTATCATATCTCTTATAAACATTTATTTTTCTAATTTTTTGTTTTTTTTAACCATCGGCCATCGGCCAACTTTGAACAATCGGCCAACAATCGGCATCGGCCCATCGGCCAAAAAATGCCATCGGTCGAGCCTTACCAGTTAGAGCCACTAGTTGGAGATCAGAGTTTATTTATTGACAGCTATTTTCAGACAAATCAGTCAAGCAACAATCCAGCATGGGTAGCCACAGAAATTAAATTTTTTTTACGAACTTATTTTTCATAAAATTAAACTATTTTAAAATGATTTGCTAAAAATTGATCACAGATGCCTTCTGTAATGTTACTTTGCAAAAGTAAAGTCAAGTAAGGTCGTATTTTTCTTACATATCTGCAAAAACTACCATAAACAGGACGTTAAATAACCTAATAAATATTGCAACGGCGAACTATTTTAAGCTTAAAATGTATGTAAACAATTCCAAGTAAGAGTTTTAAACCGATAAAGATTGAAAAAAAAAATGCTTCAAAAAACTTGGGCATAAATGGGTTAAAGAAGCAGAAGATTGCAGTACTTCAGCCTCATATAATTGAAAGCTTTTACATGAAAATGGGTACTGACAGAGTCCGCGGAAAAAAAGTGATGTTTTCCATTTGCCATGTTTATAATTGATATGTCAATTTAAAATGCTTGGTTCCTTCACCGTATGATTTCTGAAGAAGGATTACTCGGATCAACTGGAATTTTGCCGCAGCATATCAATGAGCAATCTCAAACGATTTGGAGTGGTACCAAAATCTGAGAGAACAATCGATTCTTCAAAAAAAAAAATGCATGTGAGCAATGAAATTAGGTTTCACCAAGTTGGTCACACAATTATTGTAAGTAAAATTCAATTGCTTTTCGCTCTATGTCCAGGTAAAATGACAAAAAAATGTGAAATATGTAACGTAGGACTCCATGATAAATGCTCAAATAAAGAATTCTGAGCAAAATTTTAACTGCTCCGACTTAGCTATTTTTTATTATTATTCAGTAGAAATTATGTACATTTAATAAAATAAGTTTAATTTGAAAGATTTTATACATTTTGTTTAATTTAATCATCAGAAATTATTAATGATTTGAACATGTGAAAATTTCAGATACAGTCGTATGTGGCTCATGTACAGGGTGGTTATAAATTAACAGGAGGTGTTTGGAGCCCTCTAGCTCGCGAACTACTGGGCGAAACATTGCCAAACTTCGTGAGCATGCATATTAGACCATGGGATTTTGATTTCTGGAATAAAAAAAATTAGTTTGAAAAATCACCACCAGGGGGAAATTTGGCGCTGTTAAAGTGTATTATTCTGATTATCGAAGAATTAATTGCTACTGACAAAATATGCATCCATTTTATTTGCAAAAATGACTTTTTTTGGCACAAATGTGGTTCGATATGATCGCCATTGTAAAGTTGTAAGAACTGCATATGATGCAGAACATTTTCTACGGCAGCTCGTAACCTATCAGAATGAATTTCTCTAACTTTTAAAATTTTCATATCTTTGAAACTTGCGATATCAGAAATGTTTCTTTGATAGCATCAAAGCATTGTTCTCTAAAAGCATTTGCAACTTCGTCAACTTGCAGCTGATTAACCGTCTTGCGTCCCTAGCCTGGTTGCTGGGCTAGAGATCCAGTCATTTCAAACCGCTTAATCATGTTTCTTAAATTTGTTATGGTCAGCGGGCCTTTTCTCAACTGCTTCACTCGCCGAAATTCTCGAAGAGTAACATTGGCATTTTCATCACGCTGATAGTAGAGCTTCACTAACAAAGCGCGGTCCTGCATAGTTAAAGCCATCAAGAGGCAACTGCGCTCAGAATGATGAGAATGCTCCCAGTCAGTCATTTTATACAGATGATCGCTAAACGCAAAGCGTTTATGCAAATTATTGCATTCTATTTGGTTGGTGGACAGCTATTTTGTTCGTGGTAATTTTTTTTAATAGAAAATTCTACGGCGATCATATTAAACCTCATTTGCAAAGAACAATCATTTTTGCTTGGCGAAATTGATTTATACAGCATCTTTTCAAGTTTAATTCGCAATATTCAGTGTAATACTCTTTTACAGCGCCAAATTTCCCTCTGGTGGTGATTTTTCAAACTAACTTTTTTTATACCAGAAATCAAAATCCCACGGTCTAAGATGCATGCTCGCGAAGTTTGGCAATGTTTCGCCCAGTAGTTTGCGAGCTAGAGGGCTCCAAACACCTCCTGTTAATTTATAACCACCCTGTATATGCCCGGTGTCCCATAAACAAGACATTGAGTAACTTAATAAATATGGCAACGGCGATCTATTTGACACCTAAAATATATTTAAACCATTCCAAGTAAGAGTTTTAAGCAGGTAAGAATAGAAAAATATTGTTAAAAAAAACTTGGGCATAAATGGATTAAGATATTAAAAAGTATGTGACAAAATTACAAAAATATCATAATTTAGCCAATTTAGTAATTACAAGATATTAGTCACACTGTGTTGAACATACTGATTCGTTAAAGAAAAATTATTTTTTAAGTAACTATTGGTCGGTTGCTGACCACGTGATCAAATGCATCTGCTGAAAAGGGGAGGTAACGTGACGCCTTATGAAGTTATTAATATTCATGCACGGCCTTAATTTTCATATTGCGTTGTTTGACCATTAGTAAAATAAAAAAGGAGCAGATAATTTGAATAATACCACCTTAATTACTTAACCAAAGGGTATAAAAATGTAACGAAATGTTTTATGCGAATTTTTTCTAACATTCTTACTGGGTACAGAGAAACTGCATAGTAATTAACAGTTATACAAAAACTAGTGCATAACGAAATCTGCATATGACTCCTACGGCGTATTGCACTAGTATGTAATTATTTAAATATCCAAAATATAAACTCAGCAAATTATAGGGCAAAAGTTAATTCAAAAACTATTCAAATACAATGAAATTATTTGGTTTGCTTAAGCATTGGACGGAAAAAATCCGTTAATTACCATGCACTAAACGAGAAGGCTGAATAGTAGAATTACATTAGAATATGGAATCACATATTATGCACAAGGTATAATTAACTTTTCTGGTTTAAAGATTAAAGGGGACGTTTGTTGTTGTAAGATTAGAGAATCTAAAAGTTTACTTTCACATGAAATAACTTTTTTTTATTGTAATAATAATTTGTAATCAGTTTTTTTTAAGATAATAACAGTTATTCATATAATTTCTCTGCTATAAAATATTAATTACCCGTATTGGAACGTAAGTTAATTAGGCACCTTTTTTTGTAACCCTTCTTCCACGGAAAAAAGTAAAAATGAGTACAGAAATTGATATATTAAACAAACCTTGAATTTTTACATATTCTAATCAGAACGGTGCGAAAAAAAAAGTTCTTATTTCCATTCGTTGTAGCGCAGAAAAGTTGTAATTGGTGGAGAATTAAAACAAACACACACACTCTCTTCATAACATAAAAGAAATCTCCAAAAAGCAAATGTGTGCTTAAACGTGGAAAATTCGAGAACAACAAAGAAGATTTCCCTGAAATTTTTGCAGTTTGTTTATTTTAGTTCCGGTTTATGTTCTTCGCTCCGATCTCTAACCCATATCACGGTCTAGAGATAGGTACGAATACAATTCAATATGTAGCTTCTTTTTTAAAAATTCCATTTAACGACACAATTTTCACAAATTCCCGAATACGGGTGTAAAACAGTACTTGTATATATTATTATTGTACATAGCTAGAAAGAGCAAATTAGTCTGCTTGCAATTGCACCATTTCTCTAACTTTAATTCGGGAGTAGATATTTGCGTTTTACCTCGATATTTGCAACGGCTTTGCTCGATTCAGACCATCAACAAAAATTAAATGTATTGCTCTAGTTTTTTTACACCATTGGATAGAATAATTTTTTCTAACTCTAGATCTAGTAAGACCTGCGGTCGAAGCTCCAAGCTTTTATATCAATCAAAAAAAAAGGTATAAGATTTTGAACTTTAAATCGAAAAGTTTTCCCTTCTTTGTTAATAAAGCTTTATTTTGTTTCCATGGTTACGGTCTTTAAATAATTTGTCTGTTTCCACTTTCTTATTTAATTTCTTATTTGCACAAATTTTGAAATTATCTTGATTATTTTAAAACATCATAGTTTTTATAGGTAAAATGTGTGTCAAACAAGTAGTAATCGTCAATTGTTTATTAAACACGCTTTGCTCCAGAATTCTAGTCATATTAACATCGCGGGAGATCCTTAATAGTTGACAAAAATTTGCTATAAATTTACGAAAAAGGAAAAAATTAAGGTTTTTCATAATTTTTACGAGTTTGGGGAATCGAATGGTCATCTATAAGCAACAAAGTTATGTTTCTAAAATTGTAGTCTCAGTTGCAACTTTTTAACCATCTAGCATTAAAAAAATATTATATAAATTTTCTTTTTTTAATCACTAAGAAACGGTGAAATTCTGTTTTTTTTAAACCGAATTTTTCGTTTCGTTTTACAATAAAAAACAAGAAGTTCTGTCAAGAACTAAACGAGCCTACTTTCCCGTACATTGACATCGGCATTCTAGCATCTGATCATTATTCTCTTGATTATCTGAGACTAAAAATTATGTCAAACATACCTTTTTAGCACTTAAAGCTGATTTCTAAAAGCTTAATATACCCCTCTCATCAGATGAAATAGACACGTAAAAAGTAAATAAATGAATAAATAAAGTTTTGTCGCACCTTTTAAAGAATGTAAATGTTACAGCTCTTTCGTAGAAAAATTCCTCAATCATTTATAAAAAAATTAAAAGTACAAAGTATATCAAAACACATTTTATCAAAGAAAGAAAAAAAAAACTCTTCCGTTGATAAAATGTCTCGAATTTCACTTTTAATCCGTTACCAGTTGTTAAATATAAATAAAGAATAAAATGCCCTCGTGAATGAAATATTTTTGTTTCAAAAAAAAAAGAAATCGTCTGCCAAAAAAAAAAAAAAATAATAATAAATAAAATAAAACAAATGAATAAGTAAACAAAAAATCGTCTGCACAGTCAGTCATTTTTTTTTCTGAGCCTGCATTTCCGCCATGCTTGCGGAGTCGGAGTCGGAATCAGAGTCCTCACATAAGATTATTCAGAAAAGTACTTTACAAACATTATTTATCAAAACCATTTTCTTACAAAATTAGTTTGAAGAAAATCCGACTTTAAGTTCAGGATCAACATTCAACTTAAATTCCCCGTAGGCGCTAATGTTAAATTTTTTTCTGAACGGTTCAATATTGAACGAAAAATGGTTCAAATCAAAAAGTGAAATATGGTAATGAGCCTCTCCGAGATCTTTCAAACAAGAAAAAGTTTATTCCATTCGGATGGTTCACTCAGAAGTTATTAGGTGGGGAAAGGTTGCTTGAACGGTTCAATGTTGAACGAAACTTGCAAAAAACCTTGTTTAAACGTTGTTTAAAAACTTGCAAAGAATATTACTTACAATGAAAATTATCCATTTGTTCATATTTTCAGGAGCGATTGAAAATATTATCTTGCAACAATTGCACAAAAAGGTCTAAAACAATATTGCCCAACAAAAGCGCACAAAAATTACCCACACAAAGAAGCAGCTAATTACGTGAGAATGACAGTGGCGTTAGTTAGTTTCTATGCGGTTGATTGGATCAAGTAACCAAAGCTTTTTCCTAGGGGGGGGGGGGCATCAATCGTTCCTAATAGTCCTTGTTTGTATTTGATTTTCTTTCTTTTAGTAAATTTAAAATGACAATATAGCAAAGCATTTAGTTATACTTTAAAAATGCATCAAGTAACTTTTCGTAAAAATTGTTAAATATTAAGAACCTATGATAAATTACAAAGTCTTCTGTGGATATTTTCAGTGCGCAAAAATCGTGGCGACGCAAATAAAAGTAGAAAACATATTCAATTTTTTTTTTTCTTTTTTTTTTTAAATAGCAAAAATGAAGACTCTCAGTGATCACGAAGACACATTTTACTTCTAATTGAAACATAGTCACAAGTAAAATGACAAAGTATCTTTTTAAAAGCATTTTTATCGTCTCTTTAAATTATTCAATAAGAATCACAACACTTTGTACAAAAAGAAATATATATAAATATGTATACATTTCAACTTAAAATACTTTAATCTTTATCAAAACATTTTTTTTAAAAAATGAGTAAAAATACTTTTTCAAAATTTTAAAGCTTATTGCTTCACTGGTTTTTCAAAATAAACGGTTCCGTTATAAGTGACACATTTGTAAAGATTTTGTAATTATCCAACGAAAGATTAGCAATATATAACCAATATTTTCTTACAAGTACACTGCAAAAATTGAACTGTTGTTTTTACAGTATAATACTAGCAGCCAAGGTTCCAATTTAAAACTTCAAAATGCTCAATAATAACTCTAAAGCTAGCCATTTTTAAGTTTTATACAGTAAAGTTAGCAAGCTTACAGTTTATTGCAGTACAATTTAGCCCTATTATACTGCAAAAACAAGAGTATAATACTGGCAACAGAGGTTTCAGTTTAAAACTAAAATTTACGGTAATAAACTGTAAAATTAGCAGTTTTTATAGTTATTAAAATAACATTATGTACTATACTGTAAAAACAACATTCATTTTTACACTTTTTATTTCCTGGAAAAAATAAATAAATATTTTAATACGAAAAAATACATAAATAAACACACAGGAATACTCTTCAGCCCTACAGCTTTTCAAATCCCACGCATTTTATACCGTCCCTTCAAGCCCCCTCAATGTACACAATGTCAAGCAAAGCTGGAATTAAGCAACGTCTTCTTGGTATTCGCTATCATCAGAAACTGTCCAAAGCTCAGGCAACTGGAATGGGGCGTACCACAGATAAAAGGCGCCGGGGCTTTTGTTCGGGGCTCTTGTAAGGCCTAAGACAAGGCCCTTCCTGCTTTATCCCTTGACAGCAAAGGGGGAGGAAGGGTGGGAGCATATTTATGAGCTTTTATTCCTTTTTTCCAAGGCTATTTGTTTGACTTTATGTGGCAACAGTGTGTAAGTACTTTAAGTAAAGCAATGTATTTGAAAGAATTCATTTTTCTGTAAACATTCCAATCGTACCATGTTTCATCAGTATCCTTTATATATCAAGGCTCAATAATAAATAATTTAACTTTGTTGATGAAAAATTGCAGTTAGCGCTATCAAGGATTGCAACAAAGTGATTTTAAAAGCTATAATTTGCAAACACTTCGATTTGCCTTTGCTAATATTTTATTCATTCTGAGGCTCATACAAAAAGAACAATAATGAAGTGCTATATTTTGAATTCTATATCATTGTACGTTAAGAAATCATCACTAAATTAATAATCTATACAGTAAATATATGCAAATTTAGTACTAAACGTAGCTAATGTAACGTGATAATGAGGAATTTTTTTAAAAACTTTAGCACCAGTCATTCTAAAACATCAAACATAATGTGAAAATTGCGCTAAATAAATAAATTAAGCCGGAAAAAACCAATAAAAATCTTATAAAATTTGTTGCAACCTCCGAAAAACATGCAAAAAACAAGCCATTTAATTGCATTTAAAGAAAAGTATTGAATAAATCAAAAAACTCCATCATTTATCCAATCTCGCAAAGTAATCACGTAACAAATACCCAGTCTCATTCAGAATTTCCCAAGTGTTTAAAGAAAAATAATTAAATATACTACTTGTGAACAGTTCAAACTCTTTAAATAATTGTAGAAAATATTGGGGTATTTCCTGAAAACTTGAAAGCATTAATCGTCCAACTTTGCAAATTTTCTGAGCGAGTATGTACGTTTGGATGGTTAAGTGGATGAAAAATATTGTTGAAAGTTTACCATTGTTTACATAGTTTTGCAGATATGGCTTGCTATATCAAATGCCAGCTTTTTGAAAACCTTTTAATTTTTCAAAATCATTGAATTTCTAAACGGAACTTTAAAGTTTTTATGTGGAAGTGTTGGATTTGAATTTTTTAGAAAGATTTCCAATTACACTGCTCGACATTGAAAATGCAACACCAAGAAGGAGTGGTCAGAAATTGATGAAATTTGGTAAGAAGACAGAGACAGCATGGAACAATAAGTGATATTTATTTCAAAATAAATAAGCAAAATTTAGAGCGAGGACGGCGTCGGCTCAGTAAGAAGTAGGACCACCGCGGACAGCGATGCACGCAGAAACACGTCTAGGCATGGAGTCAATAAGCTTGCGGATGGTGTCCTGAGGGATGGCACTCCATTCCCTTTCAACCATTTGGCACAGTTCGTCCTCTGAAGGAGGCAGTGACAGGTTCTGCAAACGGCGTCCAATCACGTCCCACACATGTTCGATTGGTGACAAGTCAGGAGAGTATGGTGGCCGAGAAAGCATCTGTACACCTCGTAGAGCATGTTGGCTTATTCGAGCACTGAGGCCGGGCGTTATCCTGTTGAAAAATTGCATTTGGCAGACCCTGAAGGTAGGGGATTGCCACCGGCCGCAGTACATTATCTACATATCGTTGGGCCGTCATAGTGCCCCGAATACGAACTAGAGGTGATACGGAATTGTATGCAATAGCGCCCCAAACCATTATGCCACGTTGTCGCCCTGTTGGGCGTTCCACAGTTACTGTCGGATTCGATCTTTCTCCACGTCGACGCCACACACGTATGCGATGACTATCGCTGGACAAACAGAAGCGGGATTCATCTGAGAACACTACGGTTTGCCATTCTGCCATCCACGTCGCTCTGGTCCGGCACCATTCCAAACGTTGGAGTCTGTGCTGTGAGGTCAATGGCAGTCTTCTTAGCGGTCGCCGTGATTGCAGGCCACGTGCAACCAGTCGACGGGAAATGATTCTGGTCGACACAGGAACATCCAGGGTACCTTGCACGTGCTGCAGAATCGACGTACAAGTGACTTGCGGGTCCGCCACAGCTTGTCGGTGAATCCGTCGATCCAAGCTGTCTGACGTCACTCTGGCTGCACCTGCACCCCTCAATGTGGCTACATTTCCTCTTTCCAACCATCTCCGACACAGCCGATGCACAGTGCTTGCATTCATGTGGGTATCAGCTGCAATTTGACGTATGAACCAACCTCCCCTTCTCAGTCTGACCACCATACCCCTTGTAAAGTCGTCTATATGCTGGAAGTGTCTTCGTTGAGGACGGCGTGGCATTTCCTCCTATCACACGTATCCTTCGAGACAAAAACCAAATTTCTCCGATAATTAGTCTGGCAGAAAAACCAACATGAACATAGCCCACTTTTCAACTTCATTCTCTTATATCTTACTTCACGTGCGTCGGAGAGCTGCGCATTTCATATCATTTGCATAACTCAGTGACGTGCGTCTACGGTAAAATTTGCATGAATTTCTGACCACTCCTTCTTGGTGTTGCATTTTCAATGTCGAGCAGTGTACTTGTTTTGCTATTCTATCTTCCTTTTCATCATTGTAGAGATGATAGATGGTTTTTCCGAGCATAAAACTTCAATCTAATCGACAGATTAGAAACATCCTTAACGTAAATAAAAACATTTCATAGTAGCTCTGTTAAGAAACGTAATCAAACACTGTTAAAAAAGAGTGTTGTTTTTACAGTATAATGCAGCTAATCTTATAATAATTTCACTGTAATAAACGGCAAAATTGCTAGTTTTACAGTTTATTACTGTGCACTTTACATTTCTAAACTGGAACCTCTGCTACCAGTATTACACTGTTGTTTTCACGGTATTCGTTACCGTTACTGGTAAATTGCTAATTTTATAGTAGTAAACTGTGAAGTTGCTAGTTCACAGCAGTAAACTATTAAATTGCTAGTTTTACAATTTATTACTGTGCATTTTACAGCTTTAAACTGGAACCTCTGCTGCTAGTGTTAAACTTTTTTTTACAGTATAATGCAGCTGAATTTTACGGCAATACACTGTAAAATTGCTAAATTTACAGTAAGAAACTGTGAAATTGCTAATTTTACATTTTATTACTGTGCATTTTACAATTTTAAATTGGAACCTTGGCTGGCAGTGTTATACTGTAAAAACAAGAGTTCATTTTTTGCAGTGTACTACTCATTAACTATTGCTTGTGTGCCTTACATGAATCAAAAATGAGAAATTCAATTAAATCCGCTCGTGCCATTTACTTTAGTGTAAGTAATAAATCAGCAAAACATTATGGTAATAAACTGTGAATTACTAGTTTTATAGTTTGTTACTGCGCTTTTACAATTTTAAACTGGAACCTCTGCTTTCAGTATTATACTGTTAAAACAACAATTTATTTTTTGCAGTGAATGTTTAATCGAATCTAAGCATTTCTTTGCTTTAATGTTGAAAATTTTACAAGAAAATAACTAATTAATTTTTTCTTTTTTTCCAGACATTTTTAACAGCTTGATTTTGCGACATTTTTAACAACACAACACTGAGAAGTATCATAGGAGATTATTTGAAAAAAAAAAAGCTAAAGCTGGAGAAAAACTTACTGGTCTTGCGGGAGGACGTGTAGTTGGAATGCGTCAATGACGTCATTCACGAAGACGTGATGAATGACAGGACGAAGCTGGAACAAGATTGGAATTCCGGAGTGGGGGTTGGAAAAGAATTCCGGATATAAACAGCTACTGAATCGAAGAACTGGAATTAAAAGAAAAGAAATTTACGCGAAGGTCTATTATACAAAGGATATCTAGATAAAAAGATAGATAGAAAGAAGAGAAGAGGGTTATATGGAATATCATTATACCATTTACGTTTATATGAATAAATAGTCTGAGATTTTGGTAAAAATCCCTAAACCACCATAAGCGCATATTATAACTATCTGCGATGAACTGTCACTTGCGGGGGAAAAAATATTTCATTCCCTAAAAAATAATTATCTACTTATATTAAAAACTGAGTATCTTTCTTTCTAACTATCTATCTATGTCCTGCTTCTTTCTCCTGAACGCCAATGAACTGAAAGTCGAACCATGTACCGATAGATAGGTAATTTTTCAGGCTTCATTAGTTTTAATTTATATTATTATACGATTTCAATTAACGAAGATATTAATTAATAAGAAGTCAAATTTAAAGCGTTTAGGCCTAAATGATTAAATATGAAACCCATTGTTGCAAAACGTGGTTGCTGTGAAACAGTAATAACAATGATAATGATGATTTTGAATGAAGGCTTAACTAAATCAAATATGAAACTCATTAGCGGGTCACGTACGTTGTATTTTTATCGCTAGCTACTTGTAATTTTTTGAAATATAAATTGGTTGAAAAGCCATCTACTTATATTAAAAACTGAGTATCTATGTCTGCTTCTTTCCTTTGAGAGAGCTGAACTTACTGAAACTTTCCTCACCATCTTGAAGGCGCCGCAGGAAGATAATCTAGCTACCCTGGCAGCTGGTCTTCATATATGTAAAACACAAACTCCAAAATATGTGTGTCCGGGGTAAACTCAGAAACTACTGGACCGATTTCGTTCCAATTTTTGCAGTAGGTATTGGTAAAGCTGAGGGACGGTTGTTAGACCAGGTAGGAAAACATTCGATGAATGGTTCTTCTTTTATTCGAAATCTAAATTTTAGTCACAAAAATGGCTCTATGTAGAGATATAATTATCGTATCATCTTGATCTTGGTTTCATTGGAAAGATTACAAAAGATCCTATTTTAGAACATTTTCTACCTACTGTGCCGTGAAGAGGATGTTGAAAAATCCCGTAGAAACGACTTATACCCGCTTAAAGTTTGTGAAAATCAAGTTTTAATTTCCGTTGCTATTTTGCTAAAAAAAGAAAGATCGACTTCGACATTTCAATACGAAGTGAACTTAGCGAAGGCTCAACTGGATCTTTGCAGTTTTCGGGATTACCTTAAATGTTTTGAAGTGAAAATAATTACTCTTTCTCCATTTTTTTATAATTTACTGCACGAACACAGGTCGTGCGGGAACTGCTAGTCTCGAAATATTTTTTTAAAAGTGAGATGAAGAACATTTACTTCGATCCCTGGAGCAAGGTTGCACATCGGAGCGTTATTATTATGATTTTCTTTCTTTTTTTTAAAGTTCAAACTAGTTTTTTTTTTTTTTTTTGTAATTATTTTCTAACTAAAATTTTGCATAAACTGCCTACTAAAGGAATTAAAAACTTCCCGCAACTCTAAATATTGAATGTAATTTAACATTTTTTGTCACGGAACGAAGTGCAAGAACTACATCAACCTCCCGGTGGCGGTTAACAGGGGTTGCAGAGCGAAGCGAACAGAGGGTGGAATCGCCTGGTTTAATAAAAATGATAAATGAAGAATACCCGATCACAAAATGTAAGACGCTGCTTTGGAAAAATAATATTTAATCAGATGTCAACTAACAAGCGACCGCTACATGATCAGCTACTATTCCATTAGTATACGTATTATGATTAATATGTTATTCAAGTCTCATGCGTACTGGTTTAAATCAAAATGCTAGAACCTAGCTTTCTGAACTCTTGAACTTTACAAAACATACTTAGTGAGTGGTGCAAAAACAACAAGAAGTACACTCTCACTGCACTAGCTTGAGAGTAATTTTTAGGTAGTATATATTTCCACTTGATATTGCTGGTATCAGATGAAAATAGACAACATACAGCCAACGCTTTCATATAGTTATCAACTATTGAATTATGTTTTCTCACAAGTTGTTTCTGCACAAAAGTAAACTCAATCATTACTTACTCTCAATTACAACTATTTAAAAAAAGTTAAAACGCGAATCATCAGACTCATAAAAAAAAAAAAAAAAAAAAAAAAAAAAAAAAAAACATCTTTTGAAGCATCATTGGGGAGGAGATGACCCCCCCCCCTCCTCGACTATGATATTAAAAATATTTTGATTTCTTCTACTGCCATAATGTAATGAATGTGTTCTTGTGGGGAAATAGGTTCAACTGAGCATTATATTTTTCATTGCCCTATAGCATCCAATTATCACGTTAGACTTCACTCAAATTTAAATTCTTATCAAAACATTCCCAACGCCTTTTCTCACTCTTATTCTACAAACTATCTTAATCACTTTTTATTTTTCTCTCAAAAGAAATTTTGGTTGTTCAGGGTACTTTGTTCTTTTTTTTTCTATTTATTTCCCTTCTGCCATGCAATCTAATAGTATAGGTCCTTTGCAACATTTCTTTAATATGTGTACTCATATCATTGTTTATCATTTACGCGCACCTATATCCTGCAAGGTGTATCAAAATTATTTTTTTAAACGAAACAGTAGTGAAGTTTATGTATTTTTAAGTTGCAATGCTCTGTATTGTGATATTTTGTTTTTTGATACAATGTCCCGAGGGTCCCAGCTGCTTAAGCTCGCCCAAGTATCTAAAACTGATAAACCGTGCAAACGATAGTTACAGGAGATTTCAGGGTATCAGATGTCAAATTTAATGAATACTACATTATGCAAAAAAAAACCAATTAGTCGTTGATTTAAAGGTATTTTTATCTTCCTGACACTTTTGAGTAGAATCGAGCTCGAACGACCTTATATTATGAAAACTGAATTTTATAATAACCAAAAACTAAGTTTCATGCTCTGTTTGAGTACTATAGAATACCCTCAGAGGAAAGCTTAATCTCAAGCTAAAGAAGTGCAAGAGCCATTTATGTAATACTTTTGAACTTACAACCATTGAAAACTTAGTTTACATGAACAGTAGACGCCGCTTAAAGTGATCACATTTGGACGCAAGAGATTTGATAACAATAACTGATTGAATATACAGATAAAATTTTAATGGGGATATCTGTTCAGAATGGTGATAATCTGTTCCCATTATGATTTTCATGTCAAATGAACATAGTTACCACGGCTTCTAAATACTTTTTAATGACAAAGGCATTTACACTAAAATTTTGAGAGTCTTCGATATTTTCAATTAGTCTCAAATGTATTCCCTGTCTATAATATGTCTTCGTGGGTTGAGTAATTCCTTGATCACGTGGGGAAATGAATGTGTTTTTCTCACTGGATTGCAGAAAATATTTTGAAAACAAACACAAGAGACAGATTTTTTTTTTTTTTTAAGTTTGTCGTTGTTGTAAGGAAAAATATTTTTTACAGTTGACAACATTAAACGAAGTTTTGATTACAGAAAACGATGTTTTTTGTAATGTGCTTATGCACAACCGGACGGAGCTCGGCAATTCTGATATCATTAAACGACTGATAACATTAACCGTGATCACATAAAGCGGCGTTCACTGTATCTTGCAACGTAGTTTAGGATAAGAAGAATAACGTTTGTTTTTGTTTGAAAAGTACAAAGAATATTCTTTGATTTAGTCTATTTTTCCTCTGAAAAATTCAAAAAAAAAAGTACACTTGAAAATTCTCGAAGCAGTATTGATGCAGCAGAACAGACTTCGAAATTGCTATTCGTATTTTCTTACATTTTACCATAGTTACTTTTAAAATAATTAATTAAAACCTGTCTTGTAGTCGAATCAAGATTTATTCAAAGTAGATGTTTCAAAAACCTACTAACCAAAGAAGGGAACCGTTACTCGAAAAAGCACATAAACTTATTCTTTCCGTTCAGTATTTTTTTATCTATCTTCAAATAGGATTGTCAGACCACGAAGAAAAAAGGTCAGTCATCCTTAAAGCTTCTTAGTTCAATTTTAAGGATGGACGTGAGACTGGGACATACGTACTACCTCTGAATCTGTATGCGTCTGTTTCCACTACAATGTCTTGATCTACACATACGCAGATATGACGTCATTCGATGTATGATGGATTGCATAACCATCATATTTCGCGCAAGACTGGAATTCCTAACATCAAGTTGAGAAAAGTTTCGGATTCTAAATAAAATCTGCTTGAAAATGTGAACTTTGATTTTCATTATAAAATATAAGGACTTGAAAGTTTCTATAGAATTTTATTTAATGTATCATAGAATCCCACGATTTGAATTATCTTTCTCACGGAGGATAAAAATAAAATATGTAGTCAATCCTCGTTTATCGCGGTTAATGTGTTCCAGACTCCATCGCGAGATCTGAATTTCTAAATTTTCGCAAAGTACATAGCAAAAAATGAACTGTTGTTTTTACAGTATAATGCTGGAAGCCCAGGTTCCAATTTAGAACTGTAAAATGCACAGTAATAAACTGTAAAACTAACAATTTTACAGTTTCTTATTTTTAGTTAAAAATTTTAGTTTATTTCAGTAAAATTTAGCTGCATTATACTGTAAAAATAACGGTATAATAATCACAGCAGAGGTTCCAGAAAACTGTAAACTGCGCAGTAATAAACTATAATTAGCAGTTCTACAGTTTATAACTGTAGAATTAACAATTTTACAGTTTTGTAAAACCGACAACTTTAGTTTATTGCTGCAAAATTAGCAATGTTTAGTTTACTATAAAATTTGCTGTATTATACTGTAAAAAAACATTCATTTTTTACAGTGTAGGTTTCGTTGTTAACAAATTTAAATATTTTCCTAGTTAGAGCGTAGAAAACTTACTTAAAACTTTTTAAACAGGTTTTTAACATAGTTAGAGCCTTCTACAGGGTGCGGCAGAAAAACCCGGACAAGCATTTATTATGATAATTTTATTCAATAAAAGAAATTTAGCAAAACAACAATTAATAATGTTAACATAGACTTCTTACAATAATATACTCAGCTGGTTTCGAAGTGGCTTCCTCCAGCGGTGATGCATAGATCCAAACGTAACTAGAAATTTTTTGCGATGGGCCGCAGCTCTTTCAGCAACAATCGGTCCCATTCTCGAAGCAGCGACTGCTTCAGCGACTCCAAGTTTTTTTGGGGCTTAGTACAGGCCCTGACCTTCAAAATGGACCACACACTGTAATCCATGGGATTCAGATCCGGGGGGTAGGGGGCCATTCCGTAGATGAGATGAAATCTGAGAAATGAGTTCGGCACCAGTCCTGAGTCATTTGGTCCTTTGAGCCCGCACTGAGTCCTGCTGGAATATCCAATCCTCATCACCAAAGTGCTACTAGGCCCATAGAAGTACGACGGCCTGAAGAATGTTGCGGCGATACACTTCTTTGCTGATTTTGACCCCTTAATCCACAAAAACAAGGAGAGTCTTGCCGAGCGCAAATTCCTCCCCAAAACATCACCAATTGTGGATTTTTGGTGGTGTTCGACGATGGCCGATGTGCCAGGACCTTTAGTGGACCAGACTCTGTCGTTTTGGCGGTTATGCGCCAGTTCGACAGTGAACAACATCTCATCTTTGAAGAGGATGCTCTTCCACTGCTCACCTGCGGCCCGACGTTTGAGCTGGCGACATCTTTGAAGTCTCACGCTCTTGTTCTCTTCAGTAAGAAGTTGGGCTCTTTGGAGCTTGTTAGGCTTGAAATTGAGTTCAATTTTAGCTATTCGCTGAACTGATCGGTCGCTGATTTCGATTTCACGAGCGAGTTTTGCATGGAGACCCTCGAATTTCGCTGCACTCGCTTCTTGATGAACCTACGGTAGGAAAATGTGTTCACGGTCAGCTTTCTTCCGCTTCCAGGACGGCGTAAGGAGTGACCAAGCATTTTGTACCGGCTAATTGCATTGGAAACAGTGTGTCGAGGAATTTTGAGCAAACGAACTGACGTTTAAAAGCGCGAAACAGTTCCAAAATTGAAACGCGTCTTTCTGTCGTTCTGCAAACAAAACAACGATGATAAGTACAAAATCTACACTGCCCTCCTCAATGCAGGCAAACATGAAGAATCTTTTAAAAAAAGAATTGGCTGTATACGGTAAAAGGTGTTGGCGTCAGGACGTGACAAACTTTGTCCGAGTTTTTTTGCCGCACCCTGTAGAATAAAACAACACCCTTTACTCACCATTAATTTCGTATTACTTAAGATAGTGTACAAAATATGAAAAGAAATAAAATTAGTTTGGAAAAAAATAGAACCGACTTCAGTTGGAAATTTCTCTAAAAAGTAAAAAAAAAAAATTTTCTTTGAGCACCATCGAAACTACTTTTAAACACAAGTTTTGAAGTCGGCGCAAAAACAATGTATAGAATCATACGCAACTACAATTCAACTATATAAATTTTAATGGATCCAGGTTCTTTAAGAGCATTCGCATACATTTCATTCATTACCACACATTCGTGTAATGGTACAAATATTCTGCTTTTAATTTTCAATGGTTTCTCTGAAAAATGTTGGCAAAATATGGTTAAATATCATTTTACCTATCGTTTTTGCGCCGACTTCAAAACTTATGTTTAAAAGTAGTTTCGATGGTGTTCAAAGAAAAAAAATTATTTTTTACTTTTTAGAGCAATTTCCAACTGAAGTCGGTTCTATTTTTTTCCAAAATTATTTTATTTTATTCTTTTTAGTGTAAGTGTACTTATGAAATAAGGTAATGTTTCCATTACGAAACTTCACCTAATTTTCTTAAGTAAATGCTCCATAAAATAAACTGAAAAAAAAAGGAAGAAACTATCAACGCGTCTAAAATTTTAAACGATTGACACTAAAAAATAATCTTTGTTATTCTCTGGTATTTATTTGTGTACTAGCTTAATCAAAGCCATTTAAATATCAACGGCTTTTCAACTAATTTATATTTCAAAGCAATTCTAGTTTCTCGTTGTTCATAAGATTTTAACCCATACTACGTACATTGCCCGCTAATGAGTTTCATGTTTGATTTAGTTAAGCCTTCATTTAAAATTATCATTATCATTATTATTACAGTTTCATATCAACCACGTTTTGTAACAATGAATTTCATATGTAATCATTTAGGACTAATCGCTTTAAATTCGACTACTCGTTAATATTTCATACTTATTCCAGAGAAGCCTTGGTTCAAAATTTTCATCATGATTACTATTAATATTGCTGTTGCGAGGCAACAAATTTTTGCAACAATGAATTGAAAATTTAATCACTTAATGGGGAAATGACATGAAATTTACTGTTTTCCATAACTTTTTTTTTAGTGAACAAATATCTTCATATGAGTACATGGTACCTAAGTTACATCATCTCCTATCAGTCTCTAAATACCACAGAATAATAAAGATTATTTTTAGTGTCAATCGATTAAAAAAAAATCGTCCAAATCGGTTCAGTAGATCAGATGTTATGTGCGAACAAAAAAAAAAAAAAAAAAAACACGCTTTGAATTGATAACCTCCTCCTTTGTTGAAGTCGGTTAAAAAGAAGTATTAGATATAATAGATATATCACATTTTTAATTACTGGGTAGTAAAATTAAATACACAAATACAGTTCTTGCACACTACCACTAATCTACCAATATAGCTCAACTTGTTGGATGATAAAATAATTTCAAATTAGTGACAATATCCCTCCTCCCACTCTTCCTGTACATTTATCCTCGTTGAAGGTATTATGTGCCGCAATTACATAGCACAAGAGCAATTACATAGTTTGACGTTTAACACTATTTACAGGTGAATTTATCCCCTAGCAATAATGCGGTGATATACGCATTCAGTTACACTGTATAAAATAGATGTTGTTTTCACAGTCTAATGCAGCTTATTTTACAGTAATAAACTGTAAAATTGCTCATTTTACCGCAGTAGTCTTTAAAATTGCTAGTTTACTGTAATAAAGTGTAAAATTAATAGTTTTGCAGTTTATTAATAGGCATTTTGCAGTTTTAAACTGGAATCTCTGCTGGCCGTATCATAGTGTCGTTTTTACATTATAATACAGCTAATTTAAAGTAATGTTACTAATTTTACGGTAATAAACTGTAAAATTGCTACAATGATAAAGTGTAAAATAGCTAGTTTAACAGTTTATTACTGTGCTTTTGCAGTTTTAAACTGGAACCTCTGCTGCCCAGTTCCCAGTACATTTTTTGCATGATCTTACCGTACTTATGAACCGTATTTTGTAACTTTTTTGCAGGAAAAAATTAACAAAAGCGCATAAAAAAAGTCCTGTGACTATATTTGTAAGAAAAAAAAAAACACGATGTGCACTACAAAAAAAAATGTTTTTATAATATAATACTGGCAGCAGAGGTTCCAGGTTAAAACTGTAAAATGCAGAACAATAAATTGTAAAACTAGCAATTTTACGGTTTATTACTGTAAAGCAGCAATTTTACAGTTTATCATCACAATTTTACAGTTTATTCCCACAAAATTAGCTGTATTATACTGTAAAAACAACAATATAGTACTGGCAGCAGAGTTTAAAGTTTAAAACTGTAAAATGCACAGTGCTAAGCTGTAAAATTAGCAATTTTACAGTTTATTACTGTAAAATTAGCAATGCTTACAGTTTGTTACTATAAAATTAGCTGTATTATACTGTAAAAACGTCACTTATTTTTTACAGTGTAGCGAAGCCGCGAAAGTCGAATCGCGGAAGAGGGAGGGACGACGGTGTAATTCTCTAAAATTAAATACAGTCGAACCCGCGTAATGGAATAGCCATTTTGCCTCGAAAAAACATTCTAATAAACGGGATATTCCATTATCCGAAATGAAAATAATACATTAGAATGGTTAGATACATTGAACATGTATTATAATGTAAAGCAAGATATTCTTTTTAGCGATATTCTAATAAGCCGGCTCGATTTTAAATATCATTGTAATAATTACCTCACAGTCAATCATTATATTAAAGGCTTTTGTTCAGGAATTTTGAAATGACGGATTCTAAAAATTTATCATATAATTTTGTACTCTGTTATATCTAAAACAAACACACAATTTTTCAATATAAAGGTAACACAAACATTAAAAAAGTCTCCAAATTCGTTTTATTGATATTCAATTTTTCACTTTTTACCTATATGCTCTAGAATTTTCTAATATTACATTTTTATTTTTGTAGGTTATTAAACTCGGAGCTAATTTGAATACATTAAGATTACATTCAAATTAAAGAGAATAAGTTGAAATTGGTTTTGAAAAAGAAACATTTAAGTCACATTATTACTGACTCTCAAAATATATCATACAAACGTAGACAAAGTTTCTGTCTAATGTAGGTTTTTACTGGTTTCAGAATGAGGCGAAAACCAATAGTGATGTGTTAATTTCAAAGCTAAAATTTTGCTTAATCATAAGAGAACAGTACCGAGTGTATTGGCTAACCTGGCTTACATTATTAGAACAAGTGTATAACTCACAAATATTTCAAAATAATTCGTACGCTTTTTTTGAAGTATCAACAAAAAATGCTTTGGGCCTCAGTATATAAGTTATCTAAAGCGAACCTTCATTCGAAGATAGCTACGATCGAGCAGTGATCGGAAGTAGCGCGCTACAAGTAGCGAAACTACTGTAGCAACTACATTTTTGAGTAGTTTATAGTGTAGCGCACTACTTTTTTAAAAAAGTAGTGTAGTGAGTAGCGCGATACAAAAAAGAAGTAGTTTGTAGCGATTTCTGGAAACTACTTTTAAATTTATTTCAAAAAAATTAATCCAAACTACTTTTTTAATTTTTCATTTAATCCTAAAACGGTGTATGCGATTTATTTATTTATTTTTTAAAAAGTAGCGAAGTAGCAACTACATTTCAAAAGTAGTTTGTAGTTGCTACATTTAAAAAAAAGTAGTTGTAGTTAACTACATTTATAAGAAAGTAGTTGTAGTTGTAGTTCGCTACAAACAAAAAGTAGTTTTTAAAACCACCGCGATCGAGCTGTAGCGACTAGAATATAGCTGTTTATACTTCAATAGTCCCAAAGTTCTTTAAACAATCTTCTTCCATTGATGGCGTATCTTGCACCAGAACCGCAAGTTTCCTTCCCCGGGATATTTTAAACTTTTCTTGCTCCCTTTAAGTCATCGATTAACATAATATCTGTACCTCAGAACCAGACTAACGTAAGTCCATTTGCGTAACTTTTCAGTAGAGGGCAAAAACGATCTTCGGATGCATGCAAAGGATGGGACTCGCGCTCTTTTAATGCTGCTATTTTTTTTCTTTCAAATGGGGCTGCAGTAGAGGCACAACCTTTTGCAAACCTAGTGCGATCCCCCAATTAAGCATCCATTCTTTCACGTAGCACCAGAATCAGCGGAAGGCCATTACCACGAGATATTTGACGCCCTGTTGCCGCCAGATGGAGGCACCTGGCCTCTTTTTGATGCGAAAGAGCACTAGGATTTAATTTTGCGCAGGGATATTCAAAGCCAAACGAATACCCCAAGGGATCTTTTACATGCCGCGTAATCATATGACGTGGGCGCTGAGGATTTCCGCCGACTGGCCATCTCCAGGCTCGAACCCGGGTTATCGGCGCGGAAAGCCGACGCTCTACCACCACGCCACCAAGTTGGCAATGCTGCTAAATAATTCTGAAAAAAATTCTTTTTCAGAATAACGTTCACATGAGTCCGATGCGGAATAAGATTCTACATACAATGCAATAATAAAGTGAAAATCGAAATTTTTGGACATGCGTCAGTCTGGTTCTGAGGTACAGATATTTATATGTCATGGTCAATGAAAAAAATGGCAATGATTACAACTACACTTCAAAAAATAAACTTGTTTTTATAGTATAATACCGGTAGCAGAGGATCCAGATGAAAACTGTAAAATGCACAGTAATAAACTAAAATTAGCAATTTATATTTTATTAATGTGCATTTTGCAGTTTTAATCTAGAACCTCTGCTGCCAGTATTATACTGTAAAAACAAGTTTTTTTTTTTTTTGCAGTGTATCCAAATTTCGGTCATAAACGATAACATCTGTACTTAGTTTCTAGTACATTTATTCGAAAAGGGACACACTTTAAAAAGGAAAAGTTTCCGGAAAACTGAAAAACAGTTTTACGAATAGTTCACAAAGATTTCCTTCTCCGTAGAAATCAGATGTCCAGCGCTCGGGAGCCCGTAGAAAATTCTGATCCGATGTACATCTACATCAATTTTGAATTATTTTTTAATTAATATTTTATGTATGAAATATATTAGAAAGAACAAAAGCTTCGCAAAAATACTAATCAATCAAAATTTTTATACTAATTTTAAATTCCTGTAATTTGCATTTAATTCACTAAAAGAAATTTGTTTGTGAGATTATTTGCATTGTACTATGCCATTTTTTTCTTTAAAAAAAAAAAGAAAAAGAAAGTTTCTGAAAAAATATTCTAGGAGATAAAAAGAAAATAAGCAAGTACCGCACATTCCCCTTTTGAAAAATGAAAAGCATATGAAAATAAAGTAGCTCCAGTTGCACTCAAAAATTTAGTGTTCTTTTTGAAAGGATCTAACAACCAATACGCTTTAGTGAACTCTCAAAAATTCGCAAAATTGGGTTAAGTGGCAGATGTAAACTTCTAAATGCTTGCTTGCCAGCTTGTTAACAGAAGATACTTTTTCCTTAATATCTTTTCAAGTCAACTTTCAGTGTTTCCTTTTTTAACGGTACAGCAGCCTAAAAAGTGGTTCTCATCGAATTGCTAGAACGAGAAATTCTTCCAAAACTTTTGGGTATTCTTGAGACTGGTTGCTTCTTCAAACTCAGTGACTAATTTATGCAAGACAACGATAATATTTTTAACAATTATTACTTAAAATTAAATTAAAACGTCTACTTAAAACTGTACTTTGAAATTGTACTGACAGAACATTTTTAGTTTTAACGTAATAATAAATGCTTAATCTAATTCTTTTGTTCAGTTCCTTAATGGTCATTGTAATTTTAAAGCTTGCATACATATACTCAATCTTAATACTAGTAACGTATGTAATTGTGCACATAACATGATTGAACAATAATATGTGGTCAGAAAATGCTTTCATTTTCCTAGCAGTTTATTTATTTATTAATTATTTTTTTAATGTCCGATTTCTAAAGCAAAGTGAGGTCTTGTATGACATCACAAACGAAGATACTTTGGTGAAAAGCCAGGCGAACACATCAGCGATTTTGGATCTCTAGCAACCCTAGCTATGCAGCAATGTCAGCTCTGATCCAAAATGCCGGGTGGTCTACAAAAGGGCTTTGCTGAGACCAAGTTGTTCATTTGTGACGTCAAGAGTCAAAATGAATAAGCTGCTGAACGTCTTTTATTTTAAGAAAACGAATAAGTCAAAATTAAGAAAAAAAAATATTTAACCCCATGTTTTTGACCATGTTCTTTCAGAAAAAAAATGAAATGGGAATCAGTCCAACTACAACTACAATTTCCAGTTAGAAAAATTCAGTCAGTAAAAATTTTTTGAATAACGGGAGATTACAAGATAAACACTTAGTAAAAAAATGCTGATTTTGCTCAGAAATACAAAAGGAAACATTTAGTAATGGGCGTATTTGTTATGTGAACAATAATACTACTTCATTCATCTGACACATAACATTTTTTTTCCGATAACAAAAACACATAAATACATGAATAACAGATCATCAGCTACATTGTATTGCTCCCTCCTCCTTCCCCCCCCCCCATGTGAAACAAAATTCCTCTTCCTCTGCCTCTTGGTATCTGATACCGGCACTAAAAATGATTTAATATTACGATGGCTTTTCCAGAGAAGATTTATGCATGAAAGCTGACGCAGAAATAAAGACCTGAAGAGTTATGCGTCGAATATCATGTCGAAAAGGATGATTTGGAACTAAATATAAAGCGTGCTATTTAGTGCAGAATGGGAGCGTATTGTTTATTGCAGTTACTGTACGAAAATATTTGAAATGCAAAGGGGTAAAAAATGAGTTTTGCGCATTAATATTAAAATTATGAAGCGTACACAAATCAGTTTTATGATGCAAACAAATATTTTAACATTCTTTTGAAAATAAAATGGTGCTCAAAACAAACCAAAAGTATATCATCTGCAGTATGAAACTTTGAAGTGCAATTAAACATAATTTGAGTTTTTCTAGGTGGCACTGCAAAAAAACAGAATTTCAAACTGCACTGCTCGAAAAAATTAGGTGAGCACATAGTTTTTACGAAATTACGTACATACTTACATAAAAAAAATTAATGTTAAATAAGACATTCATAGAGTAGATTGGGGAACGTTTACGCTGATTTTTTGGGGTCTTCAGAAATTTAACGTAACTATCGCCAATGGTTTATACAGTGTTCTCTTTTTGCCAAACAGTTTTGTAGACTAGGTATCCTCATTGACAATAAAGTCAAATTTAAGTCAATCAATGTTATCAATTTCCTTAAATAATATGTAAAGTATAAAGCAGTAAGTAACCGCCCCTGATGCAGAAATATGCAATATACCACCAACTCGTTCATTCTATCCATGGACTGCAGTTCCGTGCTTTTTAGTCCTCGTTAGCATGGAATAGGAAGTAAACGAGATGAAGGCAGAAGTCCTGCAGTCCATGGGTGGAATAAACGAGTTGGTGGTGTATTGCAATATGTAGAGTGCTGACTTCCTGTACTTTCTCAGTCCAATAATTCGCACTGTTTATACGTAAATTCTAAATTTTCGTCCGATTTCTCGGTGAGGGGCCGTCCATAAATAATGTCGCACTCTTTTAAGCATTTTGGACACCCCTCTCCTTTTGTCATTAAGTACTTTTCTTAAGCTACTTTTTATAAATATATTTTTATTGAAAAAAATGCTAGACGTCAAACTTTTTTAACTCTTTCCCTCCTCCTTTCCACAAAGTCCCAATTTCACGAACCGAACCCACAAAATAAAGGGCAGGGGGCCCACTTGGAAGCGTGAAATCATTTGAGTTGCAGAAATCCATAACAGTTTCTTTATTGCCAAATCAGGATTGTCGAATTCATTGAGGAAAGAGGAAGCGCACTATCCTTTCGCGTCAGTTTGATTTTTGGAACGCAAGTGCTCCATTTTTAGCGTGTAGGTGCTTGTTTGAAACGCTATAACTTTTGATTGGTTTAATAAAATGTAGTAAAGTAGCATATCAAATTGGAGGAAATTTAAATCTTTACAATTTTGTCAACGACAATGTTAAAGAAAAATAACCTTGGAAGGCACTAGGCGTAAATGTTTGACAAAAAGAGCGAGTTTTTCCGAAAATTATGGATTTTTCACTACATATACCTGGAAAATTATTGGAAATTCAAAAAATATGTGTAGAAACAGTTATAAGAGGTGTATTTAGCTTGAATTTTTATTTTGAACCCATTTTACCCAGCATTTCCTCGATATCTTGAGAAACCCAAAATCTCCCCCTCCCTCCCACCTTTAGATAACCCCCCAGGGTCGGAGACTTTCAGTATGTTTACTTACTAACTACCTCTAACAATATTCTGAAGTCAAATACTCTCGCATATCCTATGCACTCTACACCCCTATTTTGAGCACTCATTAACTTGACTAATTGTTGATTTGAGGAATAATTTATGCTCTTTCTGCCTTTTAAAAAAGTTTTAGCTTTTATGCAATTATTTTTTGCTCATCTTTTTCTTCATTTTATTTAAGGCGTTTGTGCAACTGTTTCCTCCATTTTTTTTTTGCTCCTCTACTTTTTTTAGCAGTGTATATTTTTTGCTAACTAAACCTTCTGTTTTGAACTAGGTTCTGAAAATATGAAAAAAGAGAAATACTCAAGAAAATTTACACAAAATGTAATTCTTTTAAAAAAATAAACCCTTTTGCACTGTGACAGTTTACAGCAAAATTTGGCCCAAATTCTATAAATTTTAGTTAATGTAGGAAATATTAAAAACAACTAATCTGAAGGGGTATCAGATGTTTGTTTCATTTTTATGTGTATAATATTCATTTTTAATGCTTTACTTCCCATTCATAAATCATTTTTAAGGAAGAACAATTTGGAGAATTGCTTTCGCTTAGATTTTATCTATGCGGGTAAACGCAAGATACAACTTTAAGATATCTTGTTATGTAATAGTAAAAAAGAATTTGTATGCATATTAGATCTGACTCAAAATTACATATTGTTCCTGGGAGATACTGCAAAGATTGAATCATTTCCCTCTTTTCTGTTATCTAAATTGAAAAACTGCTATAAAATATGATCTTTGATAAAACAAACAACGTAACTAGCAAAAAGTTACTTAAACTTCTGGCGCCATATTGTTAAGAAATGATATTACTTTTGTTTTTCCATTGTTTATTTTCTTTCTCTCTTTTTATTTATTCATTTATTTTGGTCATATTACTTTGAATACTTTTTGTACAACTTTATCTGATAAAAGAAGTTAAGTTTATAACTACTGTCCACTTTATAGTGATTTTTTTTTAAGAATAATTTTTTCAAATTATAGATGTAGAAATCAAGTTATAACTAGCTTTAAAATGAAATGAAGATCATACTTCATTTAAGTATACGATTGTACAGCTGAGAACTCGTGAGAAAAATTCGTGCTCTCCTTATGAAATAAAGCCTAAAAGTAACATGAATCAAGCAAAAGAAAAAAAAAAGGATCATGTCTTCTCATTATTACAAACTTCGGGACTAAAAAATTTCCTGTACGTTTTTATTTTTACTATTTTACAATGACACCTAACAGCAAGCATAAGAGAAAATATTCGTAGCGATGAAGAAATAGAATTTAAACTAAGTTTTAAGGTAGCTAACTACCTTACAAAATTGTATATCTAAAATTCATATTGTATTTACACGAAAAAAATCTTGAATTCCTTTCAAATAGAAAACGGTCATTTCATATCGTTATTTGTTCGCTACAGAAGGGCGTAAATCATACAGTTTTGTTCGAAAAGGGGTCATTTTTATTTTTTTATATTTTAACAATCCTATACTGTCAGGATTTTTATTGACCATATAGTCTCGTATTGAAGAAAATTATATTTTTCTTAAATTCAATATTGAATAAGAATATTGCATTTTTCTCAAGAAAGGAAAAAATTGTCTAAACACCATCATGAAACAACCCTTCATTTAACAGTAGACTTTAAAATTCAAGTAAAAAACTTTCAAAAATTACCATCGAAACGCATCTTTAAAAAGTTATATAAATAGTTAACCGAAAAGAAAAACTCTTAGAAGCAAGGGGTAAATACTTCCTCCAATCCAGAGTAGTTTGCTAAAAGAGCATTTTTCTTCTAAACTACTTTTTAAAAATGGAAGCTTCAATAGCATACGGTAGGCTCGAGTACTTACGTGCTTTCTTTTAAGGAGGTAGTATATCCGTTCCTGAAGTGCTTCTATAGCTTTTCTCACGGTACTTGTAACGATAGTTTTACTCTAAACTCTAGAAGATAGAACATTTTACGTATGCTCGACTGAAACAATTCATATAAAACGTAAACATCGTAGCAAGCGATTTTCTTTTATGGAAAAGGATATAAACTAAAACTTTTTGTCCTAAAAGCTGTGTTCAGAGAAGAAATGTACTTTATATGAAGTTGATAATAATAAATTTTAAGGTGGTGCATTGAAATTTATTTTTGCATCATTTTAATCAATGTTTAGAAAAATTATGTATCCCATCTTAGAATAACTAAGATGGAAATAATTACGTCACGTAAAAGGAAAATTGTTTTCATAGAAAATATTTTAACAAGTTTTTAGTTGTTGTTTTCTTAGATTTTTTGACGATTTGGCAGAATATACTCGAGCTGGTCAGTGAATTTGAACAGTGGGTGGACGTGGTTCAGTCGCAAAGAGGGTTGAGGTTCAAAAAATGATATTATACCAAACGTATGGGCACTTTTTCAACTTTGGTTTAATTTGCGTGGGAGCTCAAAGGAGCTTAGCTCCAGTTCTTTTTTCTCTGTTCACCAAATCTTATATGGGTGATTCTACAAATACGAGAATATTTCTAACATGTATATTTCAAAAAATTAATTTAAAATTTAAAATCTGAAAAAAATCAGCAAAGCACTTGATAAGTTACATAATTAAAATAGAATATCAGCAGAGCTAAAATGTTTGTATTTTATTGTATTTTTGGATTTTTATTTTTTTGAAGGCATATGTGAATGATAAAAAGGACATGTGGATGACACAATGGGTATGTGAATATAACACAGTAAGTATGTGAATAACACAAACACAATAGGTATATTAATGAAATTTTTTAACCAGTAAACCGTTAGACATAATTTTTAAACATTGCACTGGCATAGTTTGGCTTTTGATTCATCCACGTGTCTTATATTGGGGCATGTGAATGACAATAGAAAAAGGGCATGTGAATGACAAAACACAAGTAATTGTGCTCTCAAAAAGTCATATCTAAATATTTTTCGGCTTCACTTCGAATTAGAACCCACAAATGTAAGCCTTAGGATTACTCATTATCAAAATTTATTTACACGTACATTTTACATGCATTCTGTGGGGCATGTTAATGACAAAGATAAAAAACACTTGCCTTGAAAGTTGAGTTTAGCTTGCTTTTTATCAAAAAGTAATTGCAGAACAGCAAAATTAATCCTCAGCCAGAAATAGCAAAGTTCTATGCTTTATTTTAAGATGAGTTGCTAAGATTTTGAAATAAAACATTTCAGAGAAAAATAACTATACTTTTTAGACATGTGGATGACTGATAATCTCTGGGACAAAGTTTAGATTAAATTTTAGAGATATTATTTTCATATTTTTTGCTTTTTTTATGATTTACATCTTGCACACATTCACATTTATAAATAAAAAACTCTTGAGAAAAAAATCACTTATTTTTTTTAAATCTATATTCCATTGATTGTGAAAATTGCACCTATGGGACAGGCCATGTGGATGACATTTCAATGTAATATTTTATATTTAAATAAATAATAATTAATTATTGACTTTGTTGATAATCAGAATTATAGAACAAAAGACGCATAAAAATATTCAAACAATAGTTTTTTATTAAATTAAAAACGAAAAGCGCAATCAGTATGGAACACAAATTTGGCCATTTTTGTAGAATCATATCCATATATTATTTCTCCTGCCTGTTTTCAGTTACCAAGCCAGAAATTCCTCATTTCTTTATCAATTCAAATCTATGTCTTTTCAAAATCTACGATTTACCCTTCAATTTATAGATTATCGTGTCTACCATTGACGAACATTTGATCCACTGTCAAATCGTCCATTCCTCCGATTTGGCGATCGTATATTCCATCAAATCGTCAAAAAAAATTAACTAAACTAAAAACTTGGTAAAATATTTTTTATGAAAACAATTTTCCTTTTATCCTTCAATGTAACTTTCTTTATCTTATTTATTCTCAGATGGTAAGCATCATTTTTTCTAAACATTGATCAACATGATACGAAACGAAATTGCAATGTGCTACCTTAAAACTTATTATTAGTTTCATACGAAGCCAATTTCTTCTATAAACACAGCTATTAGGACAAAAAGTTTTAGTTTATATCCTTTTCCATAAGGAAAATCGCTTGGTTCGATGTTTGCTTTTTATATGGTTTGTTTCAGCAGAGCATAAATAAAATGCACCATCTTCTGGAGTTTAAAGTAAAACTATCCTTGCAAGTACCATGAGAAAAGCTATAGAAGTACTTCGGGAACGGATATACTACCTCCTTAAAAGGAAACACGTAAGTACTTTTTTTTTGTCAAAAAACTTTTTTTTTTTCTGTTTTTTTTTTATTTTATTTTTTTATCATACTTCAACGAATAGAATCATGAAACTAAGATGCAGTGGTGCAGCTGGATAGAGTAATGCACTAGAAACTCGAAGATCGCGAGCTTGACCCTGCTATGGGTTTTGTCACTTTTGATTGACTTTTTTTTACCAGTTAGTTTTGTTCCAAATTTCCGAGAATATATAATCTAAACTCATTGTAGGATTTTAAGCTTTAAGTCCTACAGGAATCCAATTAAAAGGATAGGACATTTGCATTATTAATGTCAAAATTATCAGTACCAAAAATCAGTACAAAGGTATTCAACTCTTGCAACTATTTCAGAACGCAAGGAGTGTACTATAGGGTGGGGCGAAAAATGAAAAGTTTTTCAGATCAACTTCTAATAGTTGCCAAAAGTTGTCTTTGGTGATAGTTAGCTTTTGTGCAAAATTTGAGAAAAATCGGTTAATATCTTCAGGGGGCGCTGCGATCGCAAAGTTTTATCATAGCTTTTATCGGGATTTTATGGTAAAAATATAAAAAACAATGCCGTTAACTAATCTTATTGCATTTTTTTTACTCCTAAGATATATTCAAGCATTCAAAGCATACGAAATAACTCACAAAAAATAATTTATATGATATATTTATATTTCAAGCATTTAAAAAGAAACAAAAACGTGAAAAAAAAGTGATTTTTTTTAAAATATAAATATATCATATAAAATAATGTTTGTGGGTCATTTCATATGCTTTTAATGCATGAAAACATCTTTTGAGTACAAAAAACGCAAAGAGACTAGCTAAAGGCATTTTTGTTGATATTTTAACCATAAAATCCATAACAAAGCTATGGTAAAACTTTGCGATCGCAGCGCCCCCTGAAGATATTAACAAATTTTTCTCAAATTTTGCACAAAAGCTATCACCAAAGACAACTTTTTGCAACTATTAGAAATTGATCTGAAAAACTTTTTATTTTTCGCCCCACCCTAGTGTACTACTCTAAGAAAAAATGTTCTCTTAGACGGATAAGCTTACTTTCATCTTTTAGTCTTCTGCTTTAGTAGATAAAAGTCTTGGGAAAGTCTTTTAAGGCAGAAATTTCTGGAAAGAATTTCGACTTCCATTCTTTCTCCAACTTTTCAAAAACGTTATCAAACCAAAGTAATTACTCAAAAATCAGATAAATAAAACAACAACATGAGAAGTGTTTTACACTGCTCGACATTGAAAATGCAACACCAAGAAGGAGTGGTCAGAAATTGATGAAATTTGGTAAGAAGACAGAGACAGCATGGAACAATAAGTGATATTTATTTCAAAATAAATAAGCAAAATTTAGAGCGAGGACGGCGTCGGCTCAGTAAGAAGTAGGACCACCGCGGACAGCGATGCACGAAGAAACACGTCTAGGCATGGAGTCAATAAGCCTGCGGATGGTGTCCTGAGGGATGGCACTCCATTCCCTTTCAACCATTTGCCACAGTTCGTCCTCTGAACGAGGCAGTGACAGGTTCTGCAAACAGCGTCCAATCACGTCCCACACAAGTTCGATTGGTGACAAGTCAGGAGAGTATGGTGGCCAGGAAAGCATCTGTACACCTCGTAGAGCATGTTGGCTGATTCGAGCACTGTGAGGCCGGGCGTTATCCTGTTGAAAAATTGCATTTGGCAGACCCTGAAGGTAGGGGATTGCCACCGGCCGCAGTACATTATCTACATATCGTTGGGCCGTCATAGTGCCCCGAATACGAACTAGAGGTGATACGGAATTGTATGCAATAGCGCCCCAAACCATTATGCCACGTTGTCGCGCTGTGGGGCGTTCCACAGTTACTGACGGATTCGATCTTTCTCCACGTCGACGCCACACACGTATGCGATGACTATCGCTGGACAAACAGAAGCGGGATTCATCTGAGAACACTACGGTTTGCCATTCTGCCATCCACGTCGCTCTGGTCCGGCACCATTCCAAACGTTGGAGTCTGTGCTGTGAGGTCAATGGCAGTCTTCTTAACGGGCGCCGTGATTGCAGGCCACGTGCAACCTGTCGATGGGAAATATTTCTGGTCGGCACAGGAACATCCAGGGTACCTTGCACGTGCTGCAGAATCGACGTACAAGTGACTTGCGGGTCCGCCACAGCTTGTCGGTGAATCCGTCGATCCAAGCGGTCTGACGTCACTCTGGCTGCACCTGCACCCCTCAATGTGGCTACATTTCCTCTTTCCAACCATCTCCGACACAGCCGATGCACAGTGCTTGCATCCATGTGGGTATCAGCTGCAATTTGACTTATGGACCAGCCTCCCCTTCTCAGTCCGATCACCATACCCCTTGTAAAGTCGTCTATATGCTGGAAGTGTCTTCGTTGAGGACGGCGTGGCATTTCCTCCTATCACACGTATCCTTCGAGACAAAAACCAAATTTCTCCGATAATTAGTCTGGCAGAAAAACCAACATGAACATAGCCCACTTTTCAACTTCATTCTCTTATATCTTACTTCACGTGCGTCGGAGAGCTGCGCATTTCATATCATTTGCATAACTCAGTGACGTGCGTCTACGGTAAAATTTGCATGAATTTCTGACCACTCCTTCTTGGTGTTGCATTTTCACCGTCGAGCAGTGTATATGAAACTCAAAAAGAAATTGTTTTTACTTGTAGAAAATCACGGTCAGAATCAGCAGATAAGCTAAGCAAAGATATTAATGCAGTCATCTGATGCATCCGAAAGATGCCACTGATTTCTCTCTCCCTCTATTTTTTAGGGACATAAAATTATCAGACGTGAGTCTATGATTGTTGTTTTTAGTGCACACCCCCCTCCCCCCCCCCACACACAGAAAATGACGAGTCTGAAACACAAACTAATTCCTGAAGTTTACCGTTTTAGTTTGTTTCCATATCTTTTCTTCTTGCAAATGATAAAATATATTAAGTGCAGCAAAAAAATCAAAGAAAGGCATTTTTTTGACAAACTGTATCAAAAAAGAGCTTCTATATAGAAGAAGCAAATTATACATTCTGCAAAACAGGAAAATAAAATTTTCTGCATTGAAATAAACTTGCGTGGAAATCTCTTTCATAGATTTGCAGAAAACAGAGGACGTCAGAAGAAAAGTTTATTATACTGACTCAGTTCGAATAAATTCCATGAAATGAAATGTTTTATGTAAGCTTCTAGCAAAGCATTGCTGTAAGACAAAGTTTAACGCTCGACATGTTTCGTGAAAGAAAGTTACTGCCTAAAAGCAACTTCGTTTCTTAAACACATGCTTTGAATAAAAATGGGATATGACTTTTATTTCTTAATATACAAAAGAAATCTTCATTTTTGTTTGTTTTTTTCTGAAAAGAATAGTAACATTTGCCAGAGATACCTTCTTTTTAATTTTTGAAAATCAGTGAGAGAACCAGATGCGGAATGGGGAAGGAAGTCCGAAGAGGAAAAGTTTATTTGAAAAACATAAATATCATTCAAATGTTCTTTCAGCTTTTTAAAGAATCATACTAGTTAAAAATATCATCAAATATGCAATTTTTTAATAATTATTCTGTTAAAACTTTCAATAAAAAAAGAAAGAAATTAGATGAAGATGTATATTTAGCAAAAAGAATAACCCGTGTTTCGAGACTAGACGTTTGCAACAAACTTTACAAATGCTCCTCTATCTTTGAAACTGAATTAATATAAATTTTCATCGTTGTTCTTAATGGTGTTTAAGGAATAAAATATTCATCTTTACGTAATTGTTTTTATTTAAAAACCAAATTATCAAATTGTTCTGCCCCACCAGGCATAACTGATCTGATCGTCCTTAACCCTACACTGCATGGTGTTGCCAATTGGATACATGGACAATTTTTCCTCCTTATGACCAGCAGAATGTAGTCAAAAGGCAACTCAATGCATAAAAAGCAAGTATTAGGTATCTTTAAAGCAATTATCACCTTTTACACTTCATAGCTGACAACACTGGTCTATTACATGCTCTTAAATGAATCCATATGCATAGCTTTTGAAACCACTTGAAACACTAAGTTTTGAAATTATTTTTTACAATTAAATATTTTCCTTTGCTTTAAAAAAATAATATAAATAAAATAAACATTTATCCTTCGTTTAAGATGCATTTTACATCCAAATAATTCTTTAGAAAATATCTAGGACATAATATGTATCTGTAGCCATTTAGCAACATTATGCAGTAAGCGTCCAGAGAACTCATCTCTGTAGTTCATGAAGCATGTGCTTTGCTTATACACTAGCGGAAAAAAAATCCCAACACCAAAAAAGACTTGTGTTAGAGAAACGAAATTTGGTAGGCGTGTTTATACAACTGAAAGATGACATCGATTGAAATTTCGCGCTCCGCGCATAGGTGTGGCGCAGCTGGCGTCACTCAGAACATGCAACTAAGGCTTGTTTTAAAAGCGTGTTGTGAAGCTCATGAGTATTATTTTTCCGTGACATTTGACGAATTGCGTTCATGTTAGTCAGGAATGCCTTTAAGAAGACGAAGAAGCGAAAATCAACAGCTTACGAGTTCGAACGAGGTCGTACAATTTGGGGACGAGAAGGTGGATTTTCATTTCGCGAAACTGCAGAAAGACTGGGGGGGGGGGGATGTTTCCACCATGCATGATTCTAAGAAACTATGGTCAAGGGATGATACTACCTCAAGAAGATCGAGTTCCGAGCTGCCACGTGGCACGATTGAGAAGGAAGATCGCCGAATCTTGCGTACGGCTGTGGCGCATCATACTGCATCTGCGGCTGACATTCGAGCTGCAGTTGGTTCCGTCGTGACCCAAGGAACTGTAAGAAATTGTTTACTTCAAGGACAGCTCCGAGCCAGGCAGCCTGTAGCCGGTATTCCATTGACTGCAAACCATTGCCGTTTCCGACGGCAGTGGTGCCAAGACAGAGCTCACTGGAGGTCGGAGTGGAGATCTGTTGTAATTTTTGATGAAAACAAATTCTGCCTTAGTGCCAGTGGTGGCTGTATATTGATCAGAAAGAGGCCAGGGGACCACCTGCATCCAAGCGGTCTACAGCCTAGACACACGGGATCCACACCTGGAGCCATGGTCTCTGGAGCAATTTCTTACGACAGCAGGGGCACTCTTGTGGTTATCCCAAACTCACTGACTGAAAATTTGTCGTCAGTCTGGTAATTTAACCAATAGTACAGTCCTTCATGAGTAGCATTCAAGGGGGAGTTTTCCAACAGGATAACGCTCGCCCTCACATCGCTGCTCTAACGCAATGTGCTCTACAGAGTGCTGACAAGTTACCATGACCTGCAAAATCACCAGGTCTGTCTCCAATTGATGGCGTATGGGATATCATTGAACGGCACCTCGAGCATCATTCACAGTCAGCAATGACGGTCCTAGTATTGACACAACAAGTGCAACAAGCATGACACTCAATACCACAAAGTGTCATTCGGCACCTGTATGACATAATGCATGTACGCTTGCAGGTTTGCCTTCAAAATTCTGGAGGTTACACCCACTATTAAATTAACATAATTTCACATTTGCACAGCATTTTCTTGAGCTTAAATTAGCCAGTGATCTTGTACATTTAATCAATTAAACATGTTAACTAGACAATTGCAGTTCCCAAATTTCATTACTGTACAGTAATTTTTTTCTTGGTGTTGGGATTTTTTTTCCGCCAGTGTATTTCGAGCAAGCTTCTTTTTCTTTTTGTCAATGCAAATTAGATTTTGATTCTTTGTCATGTAATTAGAAGTTGTTTGTTTCTTTTTTAAAATTCTATAAGCAAGAATAATGGCAGCAGGTAGGTCTTATTTACTTCATTGATAACGATGGCAGAAAGAAATTATTGACGGATGAAATATGGAATGCTCTTTCAAGTGAAGTGGTGAAGATTCAGATAGTAGTGATTAAGATCCTACAATTAATTCTGATATTCTCTTTAATAGAAACTAGGTGGTTAATTGTGACAGTGAAAATGATTCAGTATCTTCTGAGAATGATGTTGATATTCCAGAGAGTTCTACCTCAAGTAAGACGTTACAGAAAAAAGTAATAAAGTTGAAAAGAAAAAAAATTAACTTTTATGGAAGAAAAATTCCTTAGAAATAAATCCTGCATCCATAACTTTTACTGGGTATACACAATTATCTCAAAATATTCTGAATTTGGAAATACCTTATGACTTCTTTTCCTATTTTTTCCGACCTGAACTTATTACTTTTATTAAGTGGAACGCTTTGACAGGAAAGGAAAACGTTATGTGAAAGTAAATTGTCCGTACGTTATAACAACTTACGACAAACATATGGGAGGTGAGGACTAACTTGATAGTTTGATTGGAAGGTATAAAATAATCATGCGTACAGAAAAGTGGTACTTTCGGTTGTTCTACCATTTATTAAACTTCACAATTATCAATGCTTGGTTGTTGTATAAGAGAGTAAACAAACAAATATTCAACACAGAAAAGCCTTTAAAACTTCTTCATTTTAGATTGCAATTAGCCCAAACTTTGTACTTACACGGACAGGTAAAATCATTAAAAAAAGGGAGGCCATTAGCTACAGAGTAACTCGCGTTACAAACCAAAAAAAGAAAGCTTGCTTAAGAGAGCCGTCAAAAGACATCAGATTTGATAGAACTGATCATTGGCCAGAACACAGTAAAAATAAACAACGATGTAAAATGTCAAATTGTAAAGGATTTACAATTGTAAAGGAGTACAGTGCATAAAATTTTCCATTCCTCTATGTTTTTACATGAAAAAAAACTGTTTCAGAGACTCATTTAAAATAACTTTTCTCTGTTGAATGCATGGTGTAGTCAATTGGCACATTTTTAATTTTTACATTTTGTGTTCATCTGCATGTTGTTGCCATTTGGTAACAAAATTATTTTTAATTAAAAAGGGGTGAAAATTTAAAGTTAAATTTTTTTCAATATTTTTCCATGTTTTCTTGCTGCAATGAAGAACATGTATTTTTTTTTTCGAAGAAAAATAAAAAATCATGCAGTGTAGGGTTAAAGAATTTTTAATTGACTACATCATTTCTGTACCTCAGAACCAGACTAACGTAAGTTCATTTTCGCAACTTTTCAGCAGAGGGCGAAAACGAATGTCAAGTGCATGCAAAGGATGGGACTTGCGCTCTTTTAACGCTGCTAAATAATTGTGAAGGAATTTCTTTAATAGAATAACTTTCTCATGGGTCGATACGGAATAAGATTCTGCATAAAATGCAGCAATTAAGTGAAAATCATCATTTTTAGACTTACGTCGTTCTGGTTCTGAGGTACAGATTTATTTATTGATTTTACAGTATAAAATCCTTATCTTTACCCGCATTGTTTGATTTGAGTTGTTACAATGATCTTCAATATGTGCAATACGTTTTATCTCCTCCGTTTCCAATAAAAGAAGTAAATGGGAGATGGTTGAAAGCATACGGGCTTCACACGGCTCTCAAAACATCAACAGTTTTTTAAATGTATCTGTACCATGTAAGATAGTTGTCTCGTTCGCCACTATAGACGAAAGTATTTCTTACCTATAACTAAATGAATCTGCAGTATGTAGGGTTACTGTTTACGGCACAGCGAGTGGTGGTTCCCTTCCTTATCCCTACGCTAAATTAATCGTGAATACAGTATAGGCTTCCTGAACTGTGGCAACAGCATGAAAGGCGGTACTATTTCTTTTCCCTAAGCTAAATGAATCTATACCTTGTAGTGTTGTGTTTGCACCGTCGTGAAAGCAGATCGCATTTCTTATCCGTACACTAAATGAATCTGCACAAAGTAAGGTTAGATACATAATATTAGGCCTCGATCAATAAGTCGCCGCCAGTTGAAAAATTTATCCATCGGCATCAACGGCCGATACTAACTTGGAGCGAACATAAGCCCAACTAACTGCCTCGGAAAACATCTAAATGTCAAATAATGTATTGCGATGGTTTTGGGTATAAAAGAAAGAAAAAAAAAGAAACCCTAACTTAACCCTCGTGGGTTCCTTGGGGTCATATGTGACCCCAATGCAATTTCTGTTTGATATATCTTGTTAATCAACCATTTGTTTTTAATGGCATTTAGTGGCTTTTATTCTTCTAGTTTTCTATTAAAAATAATGCTATTATTGTGTTTTATTTTTCCCGAATTGCATTTTTTGCTCACAAGACTCTTGGGGTCACTTCCCCAGAATGCCAAAAAAAAAAGAGGACGTTGCAACTTTTGTCCAAGAGAACTGGACAGAAAATGCATCGAAAAATGTCATAAGTGTTTGATATTCACTTGCAAAAAATCATGTTTTTTTCAGGTCTGCAGTAACAGTTGTAAATGAATCTACAGTTATTGTAAGTTTTGCTCTAAAATTTTAATGTTTAATGCATAAACTAAATTTTACTTTGATTGTGTCTTTTCATTTTTATTTTTCTAGTATTAAAAAGTGAGTGAACTTAAATAATGCATGTAAAATTCAATTATCATTAAAAATCAATTAAAAGAAGCATTGGGGTCGTTTATTACCCCAAGGATTTTGAGTGTAACTGAAATGGAAGGGACCCACGAGGGTTAAAAACCCCTAAACCATAAAAACAGAGTCGAGCAAACTGAGGTTGCTCGACTCCTGGTCTAGATTAAAAAAAAAAAACATAGTGTTCTTTACAGGGCCCCATTCAACCAGTTAAACCACGTGTAGTGGGAGTGTGCGTTTCTGTATCGCCACAAGAAGTGAGCCTATCATTTCTTATCCATAAGCAACACGAATCCCGTGAGGTAGAGTTGACATTTGCATCTCTATGAGAGGCAGCCCTATTTCTTACCCAAAAGTTGACGGAAATCTATTCCACGTTCAACTACCGTTTGTATCTTCATTAAAGGTGGTTTTATTTATTGCCAAATCTCATATAAATTATGCCACTATAAATTTATCTATTTATACGTAGCCCCACATTTTTCGTATGAGTATGCTCTCAGTTCTGCGTATCATTTCTCAACACATTCTATATTCTCTCACTATGTGTTTTTTTTTTCTTTTTGTTGGGCAGTTTTTTTTAAATGTATTTTAAGATAAAATAAATGAATGTAGAATACATAGTCAGACAAAATTGATGATTCATTTCGCATCGGTTATTCCGTGGTGAATATTAAGCTTTTTATCTAGTTATTGAGCTCGCAAAACCAAATAACTATAAATAACGTCATATAAAATATGTGTATATACTCTCTTTCAATACATACAATCTATATAAGATAAAATATCTACCTCATAAACATTGTTGATATTACAGTTTGTTAAGACCCTTTGGTGGTACAAAACAAATATTTTACCATGTTATCATGCAGGCTTCGGAAAGCAATGCGTCTGAGGGTTTATCATCAGAAGAATTGACCGGAAGTAAAAGCCACGAACGCCAGATCCCATCTCCATCTCCCGATTTGCTTCCGTTTCCTGATAGAGATCCCAGCTTAACTCTGACATTCCCCATGATGATGCAAAAAATTTAGGCTCCCTTATAGTACAGGCGACATTATTGTTTTGGCAAGAATAGCACTTTTGTAGTCTTCTGTCATGCTAAAGCCAGATCTGTAAAAAAGCCTAGGAGAGCGAGTAAATTTATCTGAGATCGGATACAAATATAAGGATTGTATATTTTTAGAAAAATAGTGGGTTCTTTGTTTCACAAATTATCTTGCCTTTTTTAGATGGGGAATTCCGATAAGAAAGTGAATGTGGTGATTTTTCAACAAAAATGTTGCATTTTTATGGATGATTTAATAAGTTCGTCGAAATGAGTGAGAACTGCTTCGTAGCTAATTTTAAAATGGGGGCAAGCTGGGATAAAATAAAAAGTGTGCATTTTTCTGCATTCAGTAAATCATCATCCTAAAAAACAAAAAGAAAAACAAAAGTGCCAAGACCATCGGATAATTCAACCGCTGATAATTGGAAATCTATTGTGGATAAACTACTTCCATTTTTCTATCATTGCTGATGGATATTTTATTTTTAAAGTTTTTTTAGAGAGCAGCAACTGCTTAATTTTAATCTTCACATTTTTAAGATAACATATTTTAAGCAGTCTACATTTGAACTGTACAAATTTTTTACCGCTCAAAACTTTGCACAAGCTGGAAAATACACTGGCGGAAAAAAAAAAGTCCCAACACCAAAAAAGACTTGCGCTAAATAAACGAAATTTGGTAGGCGTGTTTATACAACTGAAAGATGACATCGATTGAAATTTCGCGCTCCGCGCATAAGTTTGGCGCAGTTGGCGTCACTCAAAACATGCAAATAAGGCTTGTTGTTTTAAAAGCGTGTTGCAAAGCTAGTGAGTATTATTTTTCCGTGAAATTTGACGCATTGCGTTCATGTTAGCCAGGAATGCCTTTAAGAAGACGAAGAAGCAATTATCAACAGCTCACCGAGTTCAAACGAGGTTGTACAATTCGGCTACGAGAAGGTGGATTTTCTTTTCGCCGATAATGCAGAAAGACTTGGTGGGAATGTTTCCACCGTGCATGATTATTGGAAGCTATGGTCAAGGGATGGTACTACCTTAAGAAGTTTGAGTTCCAAGCTGCCACGTGGCACGACTGAGAAGGACGATCGCCAAATCCTGCGTACGGCTGTGACGCATCGTGCTGCATCTGCGACTGACATTCGAGCTGCAGTTGGTACCGTCGTGACCCAAAGAATAGTACGAAATCGCTTACTTCAAGGACAGCTCCGAGCCAGGTAGCCTATAGCCGGTATTCCATTGACTGCAAACCGTTGCCGTTTGCGACGGCAGTGGTGTCAAGACAGAGCTCACGACTGGAGGTCGGAGTGGAGATCTGTTATAATTTCTGATGAAAACAGATTCTGCCTTGGTGACAGTGATGGTCGTATGTTAGTCAGAAGGAGGCCAGGAGACCGCCTGCATCCAAGCAGTCTGCGACCTAAACACACGGGACCTACACCTAGAGTCATGGTCTTGGGAGCAATTTCTTAAGACAGCAGAAGCACTCTTGTGGTTATCCCAAACACACTGACTGCGAATTTGTCGTCATTCTGGTTATTCAACCTATAGTACAGCGCTTCATGAGTACCGTTCAAGGGGGAGTTTTACTACAGGATAACGCTCGCCCTCACATCGCTGCTGTAACGCAATGTGCTCTACAGAGTGTTGACATGTTACCATGACCTGCAAGATCACCAGATCTGTCTCCAATTGATCACGTATGGAATATCTTTGGATGGCAACTCCAGCATCATCTACAGTCAGCAATGGCTGTCCTATTATTAACACAACAAGTGCAACAAACATGGCACTCCATACCACTAAGTGACAGTCGGCACCCGTATGACACAATGCAAGCAAGCTTGCAGGCTTGCCTTCAAAATTTTGGAAGTTACACCGGTTATTAAAGTAACATAATTTCACATTTGCACAGCATTTTTTTTTAAATAAAATTAGCCAGTGATCTTGTACATTTAATCAATTAAACATGCTAACTAGACAATTGCATTACCCAAATTTCATTACTCTACAGTAATTTTTTCTTGGTGATGGGATTTTTTTTCCGACAGTGTATAAAACAATATTTTGCTCGTTTTCGTACACATTAAAAAAATAGATGTTGTTCTTACAGTATAATACATCTAATTTTATAGTAACAACCAGTAAAATGGAAAATTTTGCAGTACTAAACTGTAAAATTGCTAATTTTACACTTATCGACTATAAAATTGCTGTTTTGCAGTAATAAACTGTAAAATTGCTAATTTTACAGTTTATTACTGTGCATTTTACAGTTTTAAACTAGAACCTCTAGTGACAGTATTATACTGTAAAAACAACTTTTTTTTTGCAGTGCAGTAACAAACAGGGTTCACTTTTTACTCTACTGAATTAAATAGAACATAGACAGAGAAAAAAAGTTTATCCGAAAACTTTTTCCATCTCCCCAAAAAGCTTTGAAGTTGATGAATTACTTTAATAGACAAGAGAACCAAACAGCATTGAAACTTATACATTTTTATTGTTTTAGCAGACTTAGATGGATTTTATGTAAAAAGTTTTCTTACAGAGTTAAGTTTTCAGGAAAATATTGACTCATTTTCAGGGTATATGAAGGATGAAATTAAAAATATGATGTTCTGAAACATTAGGTGCATAAAAAATATTCTTTCATCCTATGTATAAAACTTTACCTTAAATTTAAGAATTTCCATAGTTTTTATTAAAGATAACAAGAAATTTTGGTTTTTGTTGCTCTTATATCGTTGCAGCAACTGCAGTTAAATGGATCGCACTTTTATTTTATTTTGAAACGAAATATGCTAAATTGTTTTTTTTTTTTTTTTGTAAGATTGCTAGGAGGAATTTTTATCATATTTTGGAAGTTGATCAATCACTTTTTCGCTTTAGTATGAAAAACTTTTCTGATTATTTTTTCTTCCAGCAAAATTTTATTTTATAAATGACTCGAATTTACGAAGAATAGGGTGAATGAGTAGTGATGGGAAAGTTCAAGATTTTCCTTTTTTCTTGAATGGTTTTTGATGTTTGATGTTGCGATTCTAGTTGATGGAGTAAACCAGTGGCTTCTGTGCCCAGTGCCGAACCTCATATTGAAGTCACTGTCGTAGGCGCCGCATAAAATTTTAAAACATTTGATTCTTTTAAAAATAACATGGTTAAATATGAAACACGAAAGAAAATTGAAACCAATATTTCTTCATATCATTACTTGATGCCTACTTTATTAAATGCATGTTTTTCAGAAACCAATTTCTGAACATTTGCCTCCAAATTTGCGGCTTGGTTGCGTCTCGAGCTTTTCAATTTGAGACATTGAACAAAACAAAGGATCAAACGGAATAGTTTCGCGGTTTAGATGTGGCCCGAAAGCCGTAGGTTGGGCACCACTAGAGTAAGCTAAGTAAGATAGAACGAAGAGAGAGAGAAGAAAGTACATTTGATGAGACATAGCAATCACCCAAAGAACATAAAACTTTTGATTACTCAACCTCCCTTTGGAGGTATTTGCTCTCCAATCTAATGAGCGTCAGTTCACGTGGGAGCACGCATGTGAACCAAATTGTGTTCAATTTCATACATTTTTTTTTTTTGCTCTGGTACGTCCACAAAAAAAAATAAAAAAAATATCACACACATACAGACAGCCATGTTCCGAAAATGATCAAAATACTCCAGCACAAACGTGCAAATCCGTCGAAGTTGAAAATTTTCACGAATCCAATACTTTTTTCTATATGTTAGATACAGAAGAAAGTAATAAAGAGAAACAAGAACATCTGTGCATCAGGAGGTAACACCTTATACGTACAATAATAGATTAGAAAGGAGGCTGCAGAAAAAAAGGAAAAGAAATAAAAAGAAAGTTAACCCAAATGATCAAAAGTTATCCTAAGTGACTGGTGAATGTTTTATTATGAAAGGTGTTTAAGTGATAAAATAGTTTTAATGTTCATGATTTCGCTAAAACTCTTTTTAATTGAAGGGGCAAGTGGATAAAGGTGATATGTGACAATTTTTGAAACTTACTTTTTACCATGGATGAAGGTGATTTGTCCATCAGTATCATGTCCCCTTAGTCACAGAAATGGTTGGTGACTAAGAATATGACATTGTTTTATCCGTTGAGAAAAATCCAGTAAAAAAAAGGTAATACAATATTTTTTAAAGCTTTTTCTAGAAATTTAAAAAATTGCCACATATCACCTTTATCCACTTGCCCCTTCAATTGTTTCATATTATTTGTTGGCAAAGGTTCCTTTTTTTTAATAAAGTGCTAAGTCAAAGATTAAGCAAATAAATGAATTTCTTCTTCACCGTTAATTTGAAACTAATATAAATATCAAATGAGTACACTATTTTTACACGCTTTTATTAGTTTCACATGTGGGGTTTTTTTTTGTTTGTATGTATGTAACTCAGAATAAAAAATAAAATTCACGTTCCTTGCAAGTACAGGGTGACAAGAAATAACTTGGACGAAGTTTCAAACCAAATATCTGTAAATACCACTGAATTTTTAACGATATTGTGATAAGTAATCGATCCTAGAAAGCAACTAAATAGGTGTTAAGTGAGTTAGTTGGGATAACCATTATTGTTCGCAAACTATCTGGCATACTTGAATTGCATAAGCAAGAAACGAAAAAATGAAATTGTTTAACGATTGAAAGTGGCTAAATACACGATTTCCGGCACAATTAAAAGGTTAAAAAAACTCAAACATGATGGTGACTGGTCAGGAAGAAGAAGAAAATGCACAGTTAACACATCTAGCGACCAGAAAGTGGTCAAAAAGCGAGTTTAACGAAATCCTAGGCTTTCAATGAGAAAGGTTGCTAGAGGGGTGAAAATCAGTATAGAAACCACTCGTTTGATGGTAATTGTTGAGCTTGGTCTTCTCCCTTACAAAATGAAAGAGACTTAAAAACTAGCAGCAAAGAACAAACGCACAAGACTTCAAAAGAGGAAAGAACTGTTAAGTGGGCCGCAGATGATAGATGGAAAACATTGCTCTTCACAAATGAAAAACTGTTCTTAATTGAACAAACTCAAAATAGCCATAATGATAGAGTTTGGTCAGCAGAAGCACCTGAAACTTTTTTAATTGTTGGCGGCGTCAACTACCCCTATCTGCAATGGTTTGGGGTGGTACATGTGCTAGTGGGGAAACACCACTTGTTTTTGTTGATCAAGGGATAAAAAATAATCAGCAAACATACCGCAAACTCATTTTGGATGATGTTTTTCGCAAAAGTTCTTTGAAAACCAATGATGGACCTTCCAACAGGATTTTTCACAAAAGACACTCAAGATTGACACATTTTCCAAACTTCATTGGAGCTGAAGAATGCCCCCCCCCCCCCCCGTATTCCCCAGATTTAAACTCAATGTATTATTCTGTTTGGTCCATCTTGGAAACAAGGGTGTATACTAAACCTGATAAAACTTTGGCATCTCTACAACCATTCTTCGGGAAAGAAAGGGATAAAATATCAATGAGTGAGTTGCGTCCCGTAGCCGAAAATTTTGTGACACGTCTAAAGCTCTGTATTAATACTAACGGTAGCCAATTTAAAAACGTTTAAATATATTAGACAAAATAATGTATTCATACTTATTTTGAAGTTTGGTCGCATTATTTTCATTAGCAACAAAGTTATACCGTACGATGTGTGTCCAAGTTATTTATTGTCACCCTGTATAAAAGTAATATATTTAGCACTATTATTAATACTAAAATCTAAACTATATTACATGGTTCTGTATTATAAGTGCATGTAAATTTAGCGGACGTCCAATAGTTTTGAAAATCAGAGGGGAAAAAATCAGTTAGATTATCATGAAATCAGTTAAAGTATCTCCTTTTAATTTGATTAACTCTAAAAGCGAATTTTTTAGTTTTTTTAAACTATAGTTTTAATTATTAAAGATGTTTGAGTTATTTGAGGATATAAAATAATTTTAATAACTGCAATTATTTTTTTTTTTTTTGTCAGTAAACAGAAAAATAGCTTCGTACGCAAAAAAGTAAGTTTATACAGATCACTTAGGAAAAATTTCCCTACTCTTCATTACACTGCTGCATCAAGCCTTTATCAGACGTCTCAGTGATAAGACAACGGAAATGAAAGACCGTCTAAGAATCTTACTTCCCGCCACAAATTCTTATTGCTAACCCTGATCTATTCGATAATACAGTCATTCCTAGAAAAGAGAACAGTTCTTATTTTTTCGAGAACCTCTTCAGCACTCAAGTCATTATTTTGCTTCCGCTTTAGTCATTACACTTCTATGATGGTTCCAAATCAGATTCTTGCACTTTATTCGAACAAACTATTTTCGTAACAGCTCAATTTTCATAATTTTTATAAGATACTAGTGAATATGCCCGGCGTCGCGTAGTTTGAAATGCAACATGCAAAATCCAAGAAGGTCTTTTTTGTGAGAACGTGGGCAGTTAAATCTGCGTGAAGGAAGATGTTTAATCAAACTTAAATATGTGTTATTTATCTGTGATGGTTTTCTAAAAAATTGCATTTCTACTTTTGAAAAAATAAAAACAGCAGTATTATATCTGTACCTCAGAACCAGAACGACATAAGTCCAAAAATGGCGATTTTTACTTTGTTATTGCATTGTATGTAGAAGAATCTTATTCCGCATCGAACCATGAGAAATTTATTCTAATTGGACTTACGTTAATCTGGTTCTGAGGTACAGAATACTCAATAGTGAATACGCACGAAAAAAAGCATTTCTTAACTACACTGCTCGACATTGAAAATGCAACACCAAGAAGGAGTGGTCAGAAATTCATGCAAATTTTACCGTAGACGCACGTCACCGAGTTATGCAAATGATATGAAATGCGCAGCTCTCCGACGCACGTGAAGTGAGATATAAGAGAATGAAGTTGAAAAGTGAGCTATGTTCGTGTTGGTTTTTCTGCCAGACTAATTATCGGAGAAATTTAGTGTTTGTCTAGAAGGGTACGTGTGATAGGAGGAAATGCCACGCCGTCCTCAACGAAGACACTTCCAGCATATAGACGACTTTACAAGGGGTATGGTGATCGGACTGAGAAGGGGAGGTTGGTCCATACGTCAAATTGCAGCTGATACCCACATGGATGCAAGCACTGTGCATCGGCTGTGTCGGAGATGGTTGGAAAGAGGAAATGTAGCCACATTGAGGGGTGCAGGTGCAGCCAGAGTGACGTCAGACAGCTTGGATCGACGGATTCACCGACAAGCTGTGGCGGACCCGCAAGTCACTTGTACGTCGATTCTGCAGCACGTGCAAGGTACCCTGGATGTTCCTGTGTCGACCAGAACCATTTCCCGTCGACTGGTTGCACGTGGCCTGCAATCACGGCGGCCGCTAAGAAGACTGCCATTGACCTCACAGCACAGACTCCAACGTTTGGAATGGTGCCGGACCAGAGCGACGTGGATGGCAGAATGGCAAACCGTAGTGTTCTCAGATGAATCCCGCTTCTGTTTGTCCAGCGATAGTCATCGCATACGTGTGTGGCGTCGACGTGGAGAAAGATCGAATCCGGCAGTAACTGTGGAACGCCCCACAGCGCGACAACGTGGCATAATGGTTTGGGGCGCTATTGCATACAATTCCGTATCACCTCTAGTTCGTATTCGGGGCCACTATGACGGCCCAACGATATGTAGATAATGTACTGCGGCCGGTGGCAATCCCATACCTTCAGGGTCTGCCAAATGCAATTTTTCAACAGGATAACGCCCGGCCTCACAGTGCTCGAGTCAGCCAACATGCTCTACGAGGTGTACAGATGCTTTCCTGGCCACCTTCCATACTCTCCTGACTTGTCACCAATCGAACATGTGTGGGACGTGATTGGACGCCGTTTGCAGAACCTGCCACTGCCTCGTTCAGAGGACGAATTGTGGCAAATGGTTGAAAGGGAATGGAGTGCCATCCCTCAGGACACCATCCGCAGGCTTATTGACTCCATGCCTAGACGTGTTTCTTCATGCATCGCTGTCCGCGGTGGTCCTACTTCTTACTGAGCCGACGCCGTCCTCGCTCTAAATGTTGCTTATTTATTTTGAAATAAATATCACTTATTGTTCCATGCTGTCTCTGTCTTCTTACCAAATTTCATCAATTTCTGACCACTCCTTCTTGGTGTTGCATTTTCAATGTCGAGCAGTGTATTTGAATTGAGAGAATCCTCAGAAAAACAGTCGAAGCAAAGAAAATATCAAACGCAAAACTAGCTATCGAGGAGAGCCTTTAAAAGTTTAGACATTTATGAGGACGTGTCAACTAAAATTGGAATAAAAAAAGAACTACATGGTTAGATTTTTTTCCTAACTGGTCTCTTGATGTGACCATTCAGGACACAAACAAATTGGGAAATTTTTAGAAAAATCAGACGGATAGTTTTTGAGTCTATAAAAGACATACATACATACATACATACATACATATATACAAACATAGGTGGGTACATATACATACATTCATTTTTATATTTAAAGATAACGTGTTTTACACATAAGTATAAAAAACATTTGAAAAACATTATAAGTATAATTACATTTATAATAATTACATTTGAAAACATTTTTAGACATGAAAAAATGAATAAATTCACATATCTGAAGAACGTACACACATCTAAAGTCAAGCTCGATTTCAAAGTAGTATGAGTTGCATTTATGTTTCATTGTATATTCGCGAAATACCATGAAACAATTTGAATCCTACCTACTGCAAGACACACACAAGGAGTGTAAAATTTACAGAGCGAATCCTTGCTAAGTAAATTAAAGCTTTGAAGCTATTATTATAATTTTCTTAATTTTTGAGAATTCATTTAACTATACGTGCCAGTAAGAGGATTAGAATCAAAAGAAACCCTTATCTGAACTGCACAATGAAGAGCTATGGAAATGAAAAAAATCGACAAGTAGACTAACTGAGTAGTGAGTAACTAAGTAAATATTTCCCATTCTTCTAATAGGCTTAGAAAATCTATCAATATTGATGGTACATCTTTACGCTAAAACCAAAAATCCTCAAAGCGTTTATGTAAACAAGTTAAATTAATTCCACTCAGTTGGCTTGGCTGACGTCCAAGCTAGCCATCGGGCTATATTTTTCTCAACAAGCCGAGTCCAACAATAGTTTTTAAGCCTATTTATGCCGAAGAAAAATTACACAAACTATTCTTTGCTATTATCTGCATGATTTACCCCATGCTCCTTGGAATGACACATGAGGGAAAGTCATGAATCAAACTCATGAGGCGGAATGACTGTTGATACCCGGAATTTATTTTATCCTATATTTCCATCAGGGCTTCGGCTTTTTCGCTTTGAGGCAATCGAAATTGATGCATCTTTTGACATACTTCTAAAATCGACAGCAAAGTGAAAAACTATTTCTTTTATTGGTTATATAAATGGACCTTTTGAAAGAAAATATTGGTTCCTAAATTTGAAAAGCTGGATATAATGTAAAAAGAGCGAGCGTTTTCTTTAAGTGACGGAACGAACCATTCATTTTCTAAATGTGGTCAATGCACCGGCTGTTTAGGTTTCGCATTTGTCAAATAGAGGTATCTGAAGGTGAAGTTTCTTTTAATCGAATTTTTTGAGTTGCTAAATTATATTACTGGAATGATTTTTACTACTGCAGACAGCAGAAGGAGCTCAAATTATACATACTACTTTCATATTAGTAGAAAGACATAAACGCAAAGAAAAGGTACCCGGTTGACATCTTGGGGAGAGGGGGGGGGATCAGAAAAAATTTAAAAAAACGAAAAAGGTTAAAGGTTCAAGGCAAATTTCATTTAGCTTTGATTGGCTAACCACTCATTATGCCCATGGTTTTTGGGGGTTAATAATTACTGGCAGAGTTGAAACAGAACAGAAACAAATTGTTGTTCATGAAAAATTTGGTTTAGATTCAAGCGGAACGGTTTTTTTCTCTATTACGAAAAAAATTCATGCCTATACGGACGTCTACTTGTACAAAACTTTAGAAAAACTAAGAAATATCTTCCACGTGAGTGATCAAAAAAGAAAAAAAAATCTCACGCTGTAACAATTTAGAAATAAGTTTTTAAACAAATCTGTCATTCATAATTAATGAGCAATTAGTTATTGAAAAACACTTTTTTTTAACATAACTGCAATGCTTTAAAATTTTATAAAAGCGATTATCTGTAAGCAAAAAAAAACATATTTTGTAATTTCCAATTTTCATTTCGGTTATATTTTTAAAAATTCCAGACACGTATTTGGAACCATATTGTCTACCTGCAGTAGAAATTTGAAAGCATTTTGCCGAGTAGTTTTCTTTTTAGCCTACTTTCCCGTTAAAAATAAAAGAGACGAAAAAAGCATTAAAATTGGCTTAATGCATCTAAAAAATGTCGCCAAGTCCAAAAAATATCGCCAAGTCCAAAAAATATCGCCAAGCCCAAAAAATATCGCCAAGTAAAAAAAAAGTCAAAAAGAAACAAAAAAATGAAATAAATATCGAAAAATATAAAATTTGAAAGTAGGGTATTGAGATGGGGAATTTGTGTGTCTGTCGGTCGGTCTGTCTGTCTGTCCCCCCCTAATAACTTTTGAATGAACATTCCGATTTGGACAAACTTTTTTTTTGTTGGAAAGATCTCGGCGAGTACAGCTCATTCCCATATTTGATTTTTTGATTTGAACAATTTTTGGTTCAACTTTGAGCCGTTCAAATAACCGGTCCCGCGATACTAACTTTTTAATGAACAGTCCGATTTGAACAAACTTTTTTTTGTTGGAAAGAACTTTTCAAGGATACTTCATTCCCGTATTTACATTTCCGATTTGAACAATTTTTCGTTCAACATTGAACCGCTCAAGCAAGCTGTCACCCCTAATAACTTTTGAGTAAACAGTCCGAAAAAAAAAATGACTAACTGTGCAGACGATTTTTTGTTTATTTATTCATTTGTTTTATTGAATTTATTATTATTATTATTATTTTTGGCAGACGATTTTTTTTTGTAACAAAAATGTTTCATTCACGAGGGCATTTTATTCTTTATTTATATTTAACAACTGGCAACGGATTAAAAGTGAAATTCGAGACATTTTATCAACGGACGAGTTTTTTTTTCTTTTTTTTCTTTATTTTTTTCTTTCTTTGATAAAATGTGTTTTGATGTACTTTGTACTTTTAATTTTTTTTTTGAAAACAATTGAGGAATTTTTCTACGGAAGAACTGTAACAGTTACATTCTTTAAAAGGTGCGACAAAGCTTTATTTATTCATTTATTTACTTTTTATGTGTCTATTTCATCTGATGAGAGGGGTATATTTTGCTTTTAGAAATCAGCTTCAAGTGCTAAAAAGGTATGTTTGACATAATTTTTAGTCTTAGATAATCAAGAGAATAATGATCAGATGCTAGAATGCCGATGTCGATGTACGGGAAAGTAGGCTCGTTTAGTTCTTGACAGAACTTCTTGTTATTCATATATTTGCGTTGTGTCTAAACTTTTGCGCGCATTGTACGTACAGTCGTTCATAATACAGCAGCTACGATAAGCAAGTTCAGACGTCCCCTAATAACCTATCCGGTGTACGCCCAAAATGTCGCGGCCGAAATGTCGCGGGCCAAAATGTCGCGGCCAAAATGTCGCTGGAAAAAAATGTCGCGGGCCAAAATGTCGCGAGCAAAAATGTCGCCTGTCAAAAATGTCGCGTGTTTAAAATGTCGTCGGTCAAAAATGTCGCGTGTCCAAAATGTCGCGTGTCCAAAATGTCGCGTGTCTAAAATGTCGCGTGTCCAAAATGTCGCCGGTCAAAAATGTCGCGTGTTCAAAATGTCGTCGGTCAAAAATGTCGCGTGTCCAAAATGTCACGTGTCCAAAATGTCGCGTGTCCAAAATGTCGCCGGTCAAAAATGTCGCGGGCAAAAATGTCGCCAGCTCAAATGTCGTCAGGCAAAAATGTCGCCAGTTCAAATGTCGTCAGACAAAAATGTCGCCAGTTCAAATGTCGTCAGACAAAAATGTAGAAGATCCGACATTGATAGTACCAAAAATTAAATTATACGAAAAGGCTTTTTTACACCAAATTAGCAAAAGATTGCTAATTGCTGTTGATGAACATGTGCGTTAATGATAGAATGGACTAAAATTTTTGAAAAATACTAAAAAAAAATTACCCTTTCGGCTTGTAACCGTTTCGAGCGTTTTCCAAGAAACAAATAGTTATCAAACAAGCCTCCGTTATTTATTTACAATAGCTTATTTCACCGTGACTCGCTATCTACCAACTTAAAAACGAATAGATTAGCAGCTCAAGCCAAGTTTAATTGATATCGAAAGGAAAATTTATGTGTTAAAAAAGAAGTTGAAGAAATGTGAAATGAATAAGACAGATATACAATGTTTGACATTTGTTTTTGTTAAAATTTCTTACATGATCGAAAGCAAGTCTATATAACTTAAATGATAGAGGTGTTTTTATTTTCTTCTTCATAAAATGTGTAAAAGAAAGTATTAGATCAGTGAAAAATTGTCAATTTGGAAGAATTTACACGTTCTGATGTGTGCTGAATTCAATTTTATCGTTTATTTTTTTAAAGGAAAATGTGTAAGTGTGTACCTGCGTGACACATTTTTTTGGGGCGACTCTACCACAAAACTTACTGCGTAAATTGGAATGAAATTCGGTACATATATATACCAACGTATATGTGGTTCAGTGCTGACTGGTTTTTGCCGCTAGTTCTTCCAAGTGTTTACATGCAAGAATGTAATGGAACGTTTTCAGCATAGCGTGATTACTATGTCTGAAGAAGGTTCAAACGAAGTCAAATAAAAATTGGCCCATAAAAAGCCTTCAGAAGATACGCCACATCATCGAGGAAGCAGAGCAATTGAACTTTTTGTTTTTCATTATTTGTGAGTGATGTATATCAAGAAGTAATGCAAGTATTCAGACAAAATTTTGTTTGTAGAAGAATCTTAAAGGTAGAGATGCTTATTCATTTCTGGCGTTAATCAGCTCAGACATAGTACTGTACCTTCGTTACAATCAGTATTTAAATGTGGAGTTGAATATAATACCGTTTTTTTCTTGAAATTTCACCTCCCCTTCCACCACTTAGTTGCTACAAAGAAAGCAATAATTACATGAACTAATTTGATTTCAAACGTCCCCAAATAACTCTTAAAGAAAATGTTCTAGAAGAAAATTGCCGGTTACGCTGTGATTAAACGGTATTCCGTTTTTGCAAAATGAAAAAAAAAAAGCCTTTACAGCAAATTTGTTTGTTTAATTTCTTTGTGTGATAAAAAAGAAATAATCCTAAATATACTTTTAAACAAGAAGTTCTGTCAAGAACTAAACGAGCCTACTTTCCCGTACATCGACATCGGCATTCTCGCATCTGATCATTATTCTCTTGATTATCTGAAACTGAAAATTATGTCAAACATACCTTTTTAGCACATAGAGCTGATTTCGAAAAGCAAAATATACCCCTCTCATCAGATGAAATAGACACGTAAAAAGCAATTAACGAATAAATAAAGCTTTGTCGCACCTTTTAAAGAGTGCAACTGTTACAGTTCCTCCGTAGAAAAAATCCTCCATTGTTTTCAAAATAATAATAATAACAATAACAATAATAAAATAAATAAATCAATCAATAAAAGTACAAAGAGCATCAAAACGTATTTTATCAAAAAAAAAAAGAAAAAAAAAAAGAAAAAAAAAAGAAAAAAAAAACTCGTCCGTTAATAAAATGTCTCGAATTTCACTTTTAATCGGTTGCCAGTTGTTAAATATAAATAAAGAATAAAATGTTCTCGTGAATGAAAAATTTTTGTTACAAAAAAAATCGTTTACCAAAAAAAAAAATAATAATAATAATAATAAATAAAATAAAACAAATGAATAAATAAACAAAAAGTCGTCTGCACAGTCAGTCATTTTTTTTTCTGAGCCTGCATTTCCGCCACGTTTGCGGAGTCGGAGTCGGAATCAAAGTCCTCACAGAAGATTACTCAGAAAAGTACTTTACAAACACTATTTATCAAAACCATTTTCTTACAAAGTTAGTTTGAAGGAAATCCGACTTTAAGTTCAGGATCAACATTCAACTTAAATTCCCCGTAGACGCTAATGGTAATTTTTTTTCTGAACGGTTCAATATTGAACGAAAAATGGTTCAAATCAAAAAGCGAAATATGGAAATGTATGGGAAAGCCTCTCCGAGATCTTTCAAACAAAAAAAAGTTTATTCCATTCAGACGGTTCACTCAAAAGTTATTAGGTGGGGAAAGGTTGCTTGAACGGTTCAATGTTGAACGAAAAAATGCTCAAATAGAAAATTTAAATAGGGTAATGAAGTATCCTTGCTGAGATCCTTCGAACAAAAAAAAGTTTGTTCAAATCGGATTGTTCACTCAAAAGTTAGCATCGCGGGACAGGTTGTTTGAACGGTTCAAAGTTGAACCAAAAACTGTTCAAATCAAAAAATCAAATATGGGAATGAGCTGTACTCGCCGAGAACTTTCGAACAAAAAAAAGTTTATTCCATTCGGACTATTCACTCAAAAGTTATTAGGTGGGGAAAGGTTACTTAAATGGTTCAATGTTGAACCAAAAATGTTCAAATTGAAAATTTAAATACGGTAATAAAGTATCCTTCCCGAGATGCTTCGAACAAAAAAAAATTTGTTTAAATCTGACTGTTCATTCAAAAGTTATTAGGGGGGACAGCTTGTTTGAACGGTTCAATGTTGAACGAAAAATTGTTCAAATCGAAAATGTAGATACGGGAATGAAGTATCCTTGAAAAGATCTTTCGAACAAAAAAAAAGTTTGTTCAAATCGGACTGTTCACTCAAAAGTTAGCATCGCGGGACCGGTTGTTTGAACGGTTCAAAGTTGAACCAAAAATTGTTCAAATCGAAAAATCAAATATGGGAATGAGCTGTACTCGCCGAGATCTTTCCAACAAAAAAAAGTTTGTCCAAATCGGAATGTTCATTCAAAAGTTATTAGGGGGGGGGGGGCAGACAGACCGACAGACCGACCGACCGACACACAAATTCCCCATCTCAATACCCCTACTTTCAAATTTTTAATTTTTCGATATTCAATTTACCTTTTTATTTTTTTAACTTGGCGATATTTTTTGGACTTGGCGATATTTTTTAGATGCATTAAGCTACTTTTAATACTTTTTTCGTCTTTCTTTTGTTTTTAACGGGAAAGTAGGCTAAAAAAACTAAAAAATACGCTTTTAGAGTAAATCAAATTCAAAAGAAGATTTTGAAAACTGTTGAATATCCGCTAAGTTTACTTGCACTTATAATATGCATTTTGTGGACGATCGATGCCCTACTCAGAACTAATGGCAAATGCACTTATTATACATCAACATGCAATATAGTTTACCCTTTAGTAATAATAGGGTCACCCGCTGCAATTCCTGATGGTCAGCAAGTTTCTGGGGTAAATCCTGGTCACAGCCCTTTTTATGTCTTAATAATCCTTCAGCAAGATAAAAAAAATCACAGAGGTACTCTGAACTATCTTCATTGTAATTCATTACTTAATTATGAGTTGACTGTGTATTTAGTTTGAAAAAAAAATATTTTTAAAATCGCTTGTTAAATTTCGTAAAACAAGATTGGCCTTAGTTTTGATACATTTTTACAAAGATCGTGATCAAACTCAAACTTCTGAATATTTTTCTTTTTTCTCTTTTTGGTTGAATTAGGTACTATGTCAGTTACTGAAAAATAGTTTTGGATTTACCATTATTGTTTTGAATAATTTGCAGGAAGGCTCCAAATAATGCCCCTGGTTACTGGGGTAATTCTTGGTCAGTGGGGTAATTCCTGGTCAGTCCTTTTTTTAATATTTATGAATTATTATTTCGCCTATTATTGACATATGTCATTGATTTAAACTATATGTAACTCTGTGAGCCTTAACTGCAAAGTTAACTGTAACCGCAATGTAAAATTCTTATCTGTTAATGATAAGTATACTATATACTGAATTTTTCTTTGTTAAATTTCATTCAATTGGTTTATAAATTTTAATAATTATTCTTAATTATACTAAGAAAAATGCTTAACTGTAACTGCATTGTACTATTCACTTAACTGTTCACCTTAACCTGTTCATAACAGACCGAAGCATGTGCTCAGTGTGTATGGTGCATGTGCACCATATTTTTTATGGACCTATTTATTTGGTAGGTGAAGATTCATTCACAACAGATATAAAAGAGCTGTAGCTATTGCATACAAAGTGTACAAAAAGTATTTTGGCTAAGTTTTATTAAGTAAAGATATTATGTTGAAAAAAATTGCATTCTTCCTTAAAAAAACTAAATACAGTGTTTAATTAGCTATATATGTAAATAAATTCTTTATCTAATTAGTTTAATAACTTGTATTAATAATATGCTTACAAAATGTATGTATTTGCTTCAATCATGTGAGTGACCAATAACTGACCCTTAAGTGGCCCGGAATTACCCCATCTCTGGGGTAATTCCTGGTCACAAATTAACGACAATTATTCAAGTTCATTATGTATTGTTGATAGCATGAATATTTTATTCGATGGACATCCCAATGTGCTTCCTCCATACCAAAATTTGTAACTCTAACTTTGATAGATGTTGTGATAATTGGATGTTAACGCCTTTTGACCAGGAATTACCCCAGGTGACCCTAATGGTTTTTAACATATTACTTTTACGTTTGTAAAGAACGTGAAATTTATCTTTGACTCACAAGGGGACCTTACAGGTTATCACTCACCAATTTTGATGAGTTTTATATATTATGTAGAGAGACCCACCCTAAGTATTTTAGCAAAAATATATTCCTCAATGCGCCTTAGTTTTTGAGATATAACGATCCAAAGTTCAGCTCGAAGTTGTTAAAGAGGTACGGTTGAGCAGTGGGCACAACAGCGGCCGTAACCCAGTGAGCAAGGTCCCCGAATCCGACCGCTGGAGGTCTGGGGATCGAGTCCCGTGAATTAACAATATTAAAAATTGAAAAAAAATTTCTTTTCTAAATGAATAAATAAATAAAATAAAAATGAATAATTAAACGATTTTCCATTAACTATCGAATTTTTTTCGATATTAAAGAAAAAAAAATACGTCACGGGACTCGGTCCCCAGACCTCCAGCGGTCGAAGTGGGGGACCTTGCTCACTGGGCTACGGCCGCTGTTGTGACCACTGCTCAGCCGTACCTCTATAATAACTTCGAGCTGAACTTTGGATCGTTATATCTCAGAAACTAAGGCGCATTGGGGCATATCCTTTTGCTAAAATACTTAGGGTGGGTCCCTCTACATAATATATAAAACTCATCAAAATCGGTGAGTGGCAACCTGTAAGGTCCCCTTGTCAGAGTTACATACCTACAAACAAAAAACAAACAAACCCACATGTGAAACTAATAAAAGCGTATTAAAAAGGAAGAAATTTAGCGTCCCTGAGCCCTAAGTACAGCCCTGAATAAACTATGGCAGTATTTTGGTACTTAAATAATTTAAGCGTTAGAAGAAATCAATTTAGTTACATTTTTGTTAATAAATTAAGCTAATTTTCTAAACTGTTACGTTTAAAAAAAGTTACTAAACAGGTGTATTTATCATATCGTGATAAGCTTATTAGTAAAATTGAGCTACACAATTAAGCTGCATTGAATTTGTGAATTGCTGGAAACATTAAATCTGTACTATGCACTTAGTGTCATTTAGGAACGGCTATATTTTGGACTGGAAACATTTTGGACCGGCGGCCTTTCGGACCGGCGTTATTTTGGACCGGCGACATTTTGGCCCGGCGACCTTTTTGACCGGCGACATTTTGGCCCGGCGACATTTTGGCCCGGCGACATTTTGGACTTGCGACATTTTGGACCGGCGACATACTGGCCCGGCGACATTTTTGACTGGCGACATTTTTGACCGGCGACATTTTGGCTCGGCGACATTTTGAACCGGCGACATTTTGGCCCGCGACATTTTAGCCCGCGAAATTTTGGTTCGGCGACATTTTGGACCGGCGACATTTTGGCCCGCGACATTTTAGCCCGCGACATTTTGGCTCGGCGACATTTTTGCCGCGACATTTTGGCCCGCGACATTTTGGCCCGCGACATTTCGGCCGCGACATTTTGACCTCAAACCCACATATCCTAGTATATCAACAGGATTGAATGATTCAACTACTTAAAAGTTTTAAACGATGCTGTTCATTCTTTGCATAGTTTTGAGCTTGTAAATCAGCATCAATCAATTAGGAATCAGTGTTTCTAATATTACTAGCTGCCAGGGCAGCTAGATTAGCTTCCTGCGGCATGTTGATGCATAACGTCCCCCCTCTCTAACTTTTACCTCATTCTGAAGTTTTATTTGATATAATTTAATGTTCATTCGATTTCAAGACGTACCACGAACGTGGCCCGGCGTTGCACGGGCACTTCGTGCCCTGAAAGTAGTGAGGAAAATGTCAAGAAACTACTCCCCGCCAAGGCGGCTCGCTAACAGGCGCTTCACGCCTTTACTTTTTTCCTGTATAAAAAAAATCATTCGAATTATTGAGATGCTTCGCGCCTTCAAGATGGTGAGGAAAGTTTCAGTAAGTTCAGCTCAGGCGCGGATCCAGAGTGGGGTCATGGGGATCATGACCCCCCCCCCCCCCTTAACCGACCAAATATAGCAAAAAATTGCATTTTTGGGACTTATTTTACGAAAAAACTGCCAAACCACCCCATTTTTGCACAAAAATTGCACTTTGACCCCCCTTTCCGAAAATGACCCCCTCCTTAACCAGAAGCTGGATCCGCCCTTGGTTCAGCTCGCTCAAAGGAGAAAAAGCAGACATTGATACTCAGTTTTTAATATAAGTAGATGGCTCTTCAACAAATGAATGTTTCAAAATATTACAAGTAGCTAGCGATAAAAATACTATGTAAGTCGCCCGCTTATGAGTTTCGTGTTTGATTTAGTTAAGCCTTCATTCAAAATTCTCATTTTCATTTTTATTAGTGTTTCATGGCATGGCAACCACGTTTTGCAATGCAAGAATGGATTTCATATTTAATCATTTATTAGGCTTAATCGCTTTAAACTTGACTACTTATTAATTGATATCTTCGCTAATTAAAATCGTATAATTATATAGATTGAAACTAATGAAGCTTGAAAAATTACCTATCTATCGGTACCTGGTTCGACTTTCAGTTCATTGGCGTTCAGGAGAAAGAAGCGTGACATAGAAAGATAGTTAGAAAGAAAGATAGTTAGAAAGAAAGATAGTTAGAAAGAAAGATAGTTAGAAAGAAAGATAGTTAGAAAGATACTCAGTTTTTAATATAAGTAGATTGTTGTTTTCGAACATTTTTATGCATATATTATTTCAATAATTGATATCTGAGCGTTTTGATAAATGTAATGAATATTTAATAGCTTACAGATAAAATTTAAAGGCGTTTTATTAATAGTTAATAATTTTAGCAGTTTAAAGTGACCCTTTAATCCAAGATACGAAATAAGCTTAGGCATGACTGAAGCAAGTGCACAAAAAATTATTTCTGTACATGTTCAGCAAATAACAAGAAGTTCTGTCAAGAACTAAACTAGCCTACTTTCCCGTACATCGACATCGGCATTCTAGCATCTAATCAATATTCTCTTGAATATCTGAAACTGAAAATTATGTCAAACATACCTTTATAGCACTTAAAGCTGATTTCTAAAAGCAAAATTTACCCCTCTCATCAGATGAAATGGACACGTAAAAAGTAAATAAACGAGTAAATAAAGTTTTGTCGCACCTTTTAAAGAATGTAACTGTTATAGTTCTTCCGTAGAAAAATTTCACAATCGTTTTCAAAAGAAAAAAAAATAATAAATAAAATAAAAGTAAAAAGAATATCAAAACACATTTTGTCAAAGAAAGAAAAAAACCTCGTTCATTAATAAAATGTCTCGAATTTTATTTTTAATCCGTTGCCAGTTGTTAAATAATATAAGTAAAGAATAAAATGCCCTAGTGAGTGAACAATTTTTGTAATCGAAAAAAAATATCGTCTGCCAAAAAAAAAATAAAAATAAATAAATAAAAATAATAATAATTAATTAAACAAAAAAAAATGAATAAATAAACAAAAAATCGTCTGCCCAGTCAGTCATTTTTTTCTGAGCCTGCATTTCCGCCATGTTTGCGGAGTCGGAGTCGGAATCAGAGGCCTCACAGAAGATTTTTCAGAAAAGTACTTAACATACATTTTTTATCAAAACCGTTTTCTTACAAAGTTAGTTTGAAGGAAATCCGCCTTTAAGTTCAGAATCAACATTCAATTTAAATTTCCCAGTAGGCGCTCAGGATAAAAATTTTTCTGAACGGTTCATCATTGAACGAAAAATGGTTCAAATTGAAAAGTGAAATATGGGAATGAGTCTCTCCGAGATCTTTCGAACAAAAAAACTTTATTCAATTCAGACGGTTCACTTAAAAATTATTAGGTGAAGAAAGGTTTAGAAATCTTGAACGGTTCAATATTGAACGAAAAAATGTTCACATTGAAAATTTAAATACGGTAATGAAGTATCCTTGCCGAGATCTTTCGAACAAAAAAAAGTTTGTTTAAATCGAACTGTTCACTCAAAAGTTATTAGGGGTGAGAGCTTGTTTGAACGGTTCAATGTTGAACGAAAAATCGTTCAAATCGAAAATGTAGATACGGAAATGAAGTATTCTTGATAAGATCTTTCGAACAAAAAAAAAAGTTTATTCAATTCGGACGGTTCACTTAAAAGTTATTAGGTGGGGAAAGGTTGCTTGAACGGTTCAATGTTGAACCAAAAATGTTCAAATTTAAAATTTAAATACGGTAATAAAGTATCCTTGCCGAGATGCTTCGAAAAAAATAAAATTGTTTAAATCGGACTGTTCACTCAAAAGTTATTAGGGGTGACAGCTTGTTTGAACGGTTCAATGTTGAACGAAAAATTGTTCAAATCGAAAATGTAGATACGGGAAAGAAGTATCCTTGAAAAGATCTTTCGAACAAAAAAAAAGTTTGATCAAATCGGACTGTTCATTCAAAAGTTAGTATCGCGGGACCGGTTGTTTGAACGGCTCAAAATTGAACCAAAAATTGTTCAAATCAAAAAATCAAATATGGGAATGAGCTGTACTCGCCGAGATCTTTCCAACAAAAAAAAATTTGTCCAAATCGGAATGTTTATTCAAAAGTTATTAGGGGGGGACAGACAGACCGACAGACCGACCGACAGACCGACAGACCGACACACAAATTCCCCATCTCAATACCCTACTTTTCAATTTTTAATTTTTCGATATTCATTTTACCTCTTTATTTTTTTAACTTGGCGATAGTTTTTGGACTTGGCGATATTTTTTAGATGCATTAAGCTACTCTTAATACTTTTTTCTTCTTTCTTTTATTTTTAACGGGAAAGTAGGCTAAAAACCAAGATATTAGAAGCATATTTAAATGGTATTTTTTCGTTGATAATTGAAGGGCTTTCGGAGATGAAGGGGTTATCTGACAATACAGAAATTGCGAGTAAAGTTCAAAGTGTTGCTGTTGCAGTTGTTGCAGCTTTTTGGTTTTCCTGTTTTGTTGTTAGTGTGCGTATGAAATTTGTCTAATGACATCTACTTTTGGATGTACCAAGTGTTTTATTTGCTTACCTGTATCCATTGCTTACCATTGTCCAGAGTGTTCATTTTTTTAAATGTAACATAGCCCCTTCATCCTCCAAGCCCTTCAATTTTTTTTGCTGTTCTGCAACCTGTGTCAGGTGAATAAAGATACCTGAATAGTTTGTAAATTCCACAACATCGTAAAACGATGTGAATCAGAACAGCTGGGGGGAATCGAAACGAAACTTCCTATTCACCAAAGATATTTCCCATACATTTACGTGACAGATATTTTCAGTAGCTATTTTTTTCTTAATGAAGATAACATGATGAGCTGAAATTTTAAGTTTCGTCATTCTGGGCACAAAACTGGTTTATGAGCAAGATAATACGTGGAAGGCCAAATAACATCCATGTTTTTATCAGCTGCAAAACTTTGTGAATACAGACATTTTTCTATTCTAAACCTAAGAATAGTATTTTTATTAGACGCAAGCTTGCTCAGCAGTATACCATATCAGAATTTACGTACTTTTAAAACTGCGCCATAAAAAATGAATAATTTCTTTCAAAGGCATAAATTTAGAATTTACATCTGAATAGGAATATTTTTTTTTGTTGTTGTTGTTGATCTGATTACTGCAGTGGTTTTTTCGCCCATACAATTTTTCGCCCCATACTTTTACGCAACATATAAAACTATATGAATGTAAGTGCGCAACGAGGGGAGCTTGAGGGTCAACCCCCACAACTATTGTTTATAGGCATACTGCCAATCCTAATTTGGCAGTTAATATGTATTTAAAAACTATTGTGAACAAAATTCTGTGATCCATGAACCCATAATACTATTGATAAAATCAGTTTCACATGAAGTCACCTCAGCCGTCTGTATTTAAATAGCGTAGAATCACCATATGCCACTCCGATGAGCGAAATGTTCATTTACTTTAAGTTCATGGCATCGGAAATAAAACGCAGAGCTTTATCAGAGTAGCAATTACTCTGGCACTTTGGGCGGATAAAATACACCTCATATAATAAAAGGATTTAACTTACCTGATTCTGAATCTAATAAATCAAAACAACTATCATCACAACCTTGATGAATATTTAAACTCCATTCGAATTCATTTGTTTTGACTGTTGCCATTTTCGGCGGCGTAAGTTTTGAGCTGAGGATGGCAATCAGGTTCCATTAAAAATGATCAATGGAATATTTATAAATATTTACGTAGAGGGTGTCGCTCGGATTTGCGTGTCTGCAAAAAGAACAAGTGTCGCAAATTAGAGGGTAGTCCGAAAAGTGATGATAGTTAATTACACGTCTGAGGCGACAAATGAATGGGGTTTTAAGCCTGGAGAGAGGGAAATAATTTCATTTGTGACTTTGCGCAGCTGCTTTTGTTGTTTTCGGCTCAATTACGGAGCTGGTTGTCTCTGTGCAGATCTGCGTTGTTTTCGTGGTGTTTCAACCGGTCTGGAATGTGATGTTACTGGGAATGTTTCACGAATTGCGTTTCGAAAAGTATCTAAACACAATGTAAGGTTTTTTTATATCACTTCTTTTGCTTTGTGACATTTCTTGGTTTATACTATTATTTGGCAAACAGTACTATTAATTTGTGACACTAGTCATATGTAATGTTTCGCCAAACTGCTGTTCACCGAGTTCAATGGACTGTCGGACTTGTGAACCACTCTTTTTTATGCACTGATTAAAAAACTTTATTTGTATTTGATAGCCTCGATGCAACTGTTTTCTGGGTTTTTAACTCTTTTTTTAAATCTTTTTATTCGTACTGTTATACACGTTGCCTAATGTTACTTATTATATACTTATTTACTTATTATATACTAATTTTACTACCAGGCATGACAGTATTTTTATTCTTGATTTAAATTCGATTGTACACACACACACACACATGAACATACGTACCTATCATAATTCGACATTGCGAAAAACATAGTTTGAATTCATGATGTCAAAATTCTTTTTGTGTGTGTGGGGGGGGGGGGGATTAATAAATCCGATAGTTCATAATAAAAACATGCAATTCTTTGATTCAGATATGATACATCTGATAACTGTTGCCACTTTTTCCTCATAAAACGTTAATATAGACGATTATATGGCGAATTTAAAAAAAAAATGTTTAAGTAAAATATAAATTCGCATTAGAGGTAAAATTAGGACTTATAACAATCGGTTAACAACATAATCATCCTTGATTTCTTCTATTTGTACTTCAAATACTTTATATCCAAGTTGATGAATGTTGACGTTTTATCAAATTTATTCTTGATGGAAGGTTAAAACAGTGAAATCCGCAATCTTCGTAGTTATTTAAAAAACCGAGGCTACAAATGGAATTCACCCATTAACAACTGAGGTGGAATACCTTATACCACGCAAGAATTAGGCTCAGGGCCGGATTACTAAATAGGCAACGTAGGCAGTTGCCTATGGGCCCCGGGGTTTTAAAGGGGCCCCGAGAAATCCTGAGGATATCCTTTTTTAACTTTAGATGGCACTGTTAGCTAAAGGTTAGTAATATTATTTGATACAATATGCGAATATAACTTAAGTAAATACTCATACTTCCATTCAACTTCTTTCTCATCACCGGAGCTCAATTTCTACCAAAAGAGGTGCAAGAGCCCAAAAGTACCCTCAACTTATTTTATCGTGTGAATAGCATGAACTTTGGCTAAAATATTTAATTTCGTAAGTGCAGCAGCTTTACTCCCAATACAAATTAAGCCTTGCTTACCATCAACAATTTATACTTGTAACAATGACTATGATTGGTTATGTATTCCATAATAACAATTATAAATTATTAAAATATATTTGCGCAATATATATCAGTTATTTAAAATCTCATTTATCAAATCATTACATCCAGATGGTGAAGGGGCCCCCTCATTTCAAATGCCTATGGACCTCCAAATCTTTAATCCGGCCCTGATTAGGCTTTTTCATTCAAACATTTTATAATGCTTGCATAGGGTAAGTTCAGGATAGGTGGACATGGGAAAGGCGTTTTGGGCCGTTAATGTTACGAAATATAATTGCATTTGCAACTAAAAGCTGCATTTTGCCCATTCACTAAAAAAAAGAAAATCCGTACTAAAAAAGAAGAATTTTTGCTATGTAAAAAATACTAAAACAAATCAATTTTTGATTAATTTTACGGAATTTCACGGTTTAAGTACGAACTTAATACTGCAATGAATCTTAATAATTTTGAAGATACATGAAAACAAGGAAGCATTTAAGATGTTAAAAGGAAGCATTTTAATGATAGTAGAACAAAAATGGTGATTATTTGTATTTTCAAAGAATGTTTAGAAAATTGACATTTTTTTTTCGTATTTTTAGAAAAGTTCAAGCATTGGTAGGACCCTAAAGGAGTTGTTCAAACTCGATAATATTTTGCATTGTGTTGTACTTACACATGCACAGCTTGTGGTGGGTATTACAAATTATGATTCCAAAACTTGTTTTTTTCGATTCACCCTAGTGGATATGATTTCTTCAAACGCTAGATTGACAACCTACACAGCAAGAATAAATCAAAATTTACGTAAATTACTTTTTCAATTCGTAAAGAACAAAACTCGACTTCGTTTACAAAGATATACAAATTTTCCTACTTGTTAAAAATATTTTTCAAATCTGTAACAACTGGCCATTTTACTCGTGTGAAAATTTTGTTGCCTATTTTCCAACCAGAAGGAGGAATGAGCTTACTATGAGAAATTGCAGTGAGAACTTAGTTTAGTCATGAGCATCCACGCCAAATAGCTTCTTGCACATACAATTTTTAACATTCCCATACTGTCCGTTCCTGAAAGCCGCGCCTAGCACTCGCGAACAGTTCCACTTAAAAAAGGGTAGATGGGTTGTGGATGATAACTTTCCGTAGTTTTCAATTTAAAACTTGCATTTTCTATATATTTTTGGCATATTCAACTAAATTATGTATTTGAAATTAGCACCGCTCCACGTTGTTTGATACGGTTCAAAATGCTTTTTATTATTCTTCCCCATATTGTTATCTTACCTAACACCCCTATTTTGGTAAGATCAGAGAAGACCTGACGCATGCGTAAATGCGTGGAAGGTTTTACCTAAAAAGATCAGGCAGTAACCATACGGTTTTGGAGATTTCATGCGCCTTGAAAATCTACCGGTTGGGGCCTTGTTTGAACTATCAAACTTGGGCGTAAGAGTTAAGTGCCTTACTACAATGCCATCCTGCCGGCGTTTTATGCTCCATTCATTGATAAAAACCCAAAAAGAATCAAACGATTTTTCTTTAGTCGAAAGAGGTAACTTTAGTAAGTTTAACTTTAGTCGCACGTAAGCTCTACGCGTACAAATGTGTTTCAGTTAAAAAGTAAATATCTTAATAAATAAGTTACGATAATAATACCATGTACCAGTAGTCTGCAACCCTATTACCAACGCCTCCTAAACACTTAATCCTACTACATTTGCCTCAATACGGGAGACAGTTAAACAGCTGCGGTTAACAGAGGCAACTCCTAGTAGCTTTTGAAATTATGACTTTCTGATTTGGTTCATTCAGCTGCATTTTTGGAGAGTGCCACCAATATGATCTTCCTCCGGCATGTTTTTAACAAATGAGCCGGGAAAAACCAACGCCTCTTAAATACTTAATGCCTACTGCATGTGCTTCAAAACGGGAGACAATTGTTTCACTTTGAACGCCCCTTTGCGGCAATCTGATGATGCCGTTGTTATGGTGATAAATACAAACAATATTCGAAGAAAATTTTTTGATTGTTCAACTATTAACTTTAAATTTACAAATCAACCAATCGTTAATTTCTCTGTCTCAAAGAACTCCGATAGATGGCAGTGCTTCATGGACCAAGAGAGAAATTTTTGGTTTGTGCTAAAAACCAGAAAGCAGAAAGCATTTAGTATTTAGGAGGCGTTGTTATTACCCGCGGATCACCTTAAAAGCGAAATTTTCAAGTTTTTTTTTCATATATAGATCGCAATCAAGGGAAATCAGATGGTGCAATGTCAGGTGACTTTTACGGGTGAAGCCATCAGATTTTTCTTTCTGCTGATCGCTGAAACACCTGCTTCTTCACAAAAACTTAAAAATTAGGCTTATATCAAAGATGTCATTTCAAGATATTTTGCTTCATTTTTTTAAACCTATTCGGGAATTGAAATATACTACTACACTGCAAAAGGCCCTAGATGCCGAGGATAATTATAGCGTTGATTTAAAATAAAAACTTTTAACAACTGATGTATTAAAAAAAAAAAAAAACGATATTACCTTTCCTGTCCCCCAATATTTTCAAACATTTGCTTTCTTGTCATGTGGAGCTTTTATCGACATTTTCCTTTGAAGACTGACCAAAACATTACGCACACAGCAGTGATTATTTTATTTTATCTTATTGGCATTTTTTTTTAAGTGTACTCCGCAGAAAAATAATGCTTCGAAGTTCACCAATAAGCTATAACTTTAAAATTTCGTGTAAAATTCTGCATCAAAAAACTAACTGAACTATACCTAACCAAAAAATGTACGAAAAATCACCAAAGCGTAACTACTTTTGCTCATTTATCTTTTACACAAACGAAAGTGTAGGCATGATGGAGCATTACTTGCATATCCATATATATAAAAATGGATGCATGCTTGCGTATGTGTGTTTCTTCTTCAGATCTACAGCATACGTCGAATCTTTGCCAAATTTGGCACACATGCTCTTTGATGTTCTACACAATTAGCATAAGGAATTTTAGGCTCCCCTATAAGAGGATCAACCTCTCCTATTGGGGATTTTCTCATAAAAATCCAGTTTACTTTAATGTTTGTCAAATTTGGCAGAGAGCTCATTCGATGCTCAGGACTTCACAATTCAAAAAATCTAAAAAGTTTTAAATTTAAACTTTGATTCATGAAAATGCTCTTTTCTACACGCCGATGGGGAAATTTTACATTATTTTTTGACCTTTTATTTAAGCACGGTTGTTAACATTTGTCAATTGATACAACTTTTATTTTCGAGGCAAACCATGCAACGCCGGGCAAAGCAGTTAGTGGTTATACATTACTCTTGCACCTGAGAGCCAAATTTACCTTTTAAATTTGTTTAACTAAGCAATGGTAGAAGTAGAACTATTAATTAGTTTCTTCAACTTCAAAGCAAATCTTTAAAGTATAATGCAAACTGAGAGTTCCAAATTTTATTGAGTAATCAAAAGAAGCAAGAACATAAAAATCTTTTCACGAGAAATCTCTGCGAACGAACAGCTGAAAATTTAATCTTGCGGACATATTCTTTTTCAATTTACGCACAATCCCTTTCAGCTTTTTTCTCCCTTCATGTTTCCATTTTCTGTAGATAAATAGAAAAAAAAGGGGCGAATTTTTCAGAAAAGCGAACGATTTACTATATCCTCTCCTTTTATGGTGACATAGGCGTCAAATTGTCGCGTTGGATGAAGTTTTTATCGGTAGGTTATTCTCTTGTTGTTGGCTTCCGCATTTTTCCCGTAAATGATGTGGGTTGAGTAATTGGTCCCTTGAAATTAACGACTTTGATTAGCGTCATCTTTACTCACTAGTGTCTTTTTTAGTGAGCTTTCTTTGAGAATAATCTCTCCGGGGAATGGTTTTTCGGTAAATTAGATACAAAACACAGAGGTCTCATTACTGTGATGTAAAACGTTTGTAATGTGTCATTATTCAAAGAAAAGGACTCAGAATATGATGTGACTTTTAAGACATAAATTAGGGGGAAAACTTGTCAGCAGTAAATATTCTCTCGTAAAATTAGATGTAAAATACACGTTTGTGAGATAAAATAAAAATATGTGAAATAACTATTCAAAGTAGGTTTGTAGATTAGTTCAGTGAAGCATGATTTGTATGTTTAGTATGTGGTAGAGGTCGATTTTTAATTATGGTCATTTTTTTCAGCAAAAATTTTGGATGGTGGGTCATGTCAAATTTATTTTAGATTATGCCTATTGTAACGAGTCCGTAGCACCTTCAACTTTCTTTAAATGAGCATTCCAATCTTGAGGAAATAACTATAAATTTATTTACACGTATATACACTATTTACAATATGAGCAGGAAACAATTGCTAAACATCCAGCAATTAGGCAGCAAACAGTACACTGTACTCTCAACAGTAACTCAGCACCACGTATCTAACGTGAACAGTAATTAAGCAATTACAAAAGCAAAACAACCATTCGCCAAAGCGAATAAAAACGAGCCTCTCAAAATCCAATCTGAGAAAAACTAACTGACTTGTGTTCAAGGCCAGCTATTTATACACGGAAAGAAATGTCCACAATATTCTAGAAAAACCCGGAATATTTTGTTTCATTCATAACTTGAACAATCCATTCACAAATTCTAGTGATAAAAAGAAAAACCACGCGAAAATGTCTTCACGCTTATCAAAGTTAGGGCAAGTGTAAAAACTACAAAGTGTTTCAGGGCCGGTATACAGATGATAAAAGTGATATCTTCAGATACATTTGCAACATGTCGCCAGATAAAACCAAAACTAATGAAAATAAAGCAAGGCAGGAAAAACCACAACTATTTACAAGATTTGTAACATTGCCCCCTTCCTAAGGACTGCACGTCCCGGGCAGTACAATCCCCAGAAAAGAAGCAAGGGAAAATTTACAGATGCACACATTACGTGATAACCAATCATAAACATGATAAACAATAACAATGAGAACATGAAAGAAACACTAACATTGATAAAGTCATATTACAAACAATTAAAGGCAAAAGTTATTTACAAAATTTACAAACAAGTTACCATGGTAGCTTTAGATTTATTTTACGAACTATGGCCATAGTATGGGGCTAGCCGATCATAATGGACAACCCTAGGTTTTGAATGTGATGACTTCTGGATCCTCACTACGACGTCGTTCAGCCGGTGAAGGACTGTGTAGGGTCCATCCCAATGCGACTGCAATTTGGGTGACAGACCTTTACGTCGGATGGGATTCCATAGCCACACCTTGTCACCTTCTTGAAAGTCATGGCCAGTGGACCTTGTGTCGTATCGGGTCTTCATCTTCTCCGTCGCGATGTTGATTCGCTCCCGTGCGAAGTGATGAACGTCCTCCAACCGGGCCTGGAGATCCTGGACGTATTCCTCAGGCGATGAAGGCGCATCTGGAGGGAGACCGAAGACGAGATCACAAGGTAGCCGAAGCTCTCGGCCGAAGAGCATCTGTGATGGGGAATATCCGGTGGTCTCGTGGACAGCACTGCGGTAGGCCAGCAGGAACAGAGGAAGTTTCTTGTCCCAATCCTGTTGATTTTTGGAGACCATAAGCGAGAGATTATTAAGAATTGTCCTGTTAAATCTCTCCACCATGCCGTCCGATTGTGGGTGTAGTGGTGTCGTTCGAGTTTTCTCAATTTTGAGGATTTTACATAGGCCCTTAAACACAGCAGAGATGAAGTTTCTCCCCTGATCGGAGTGGATCTGCAAAGGTGTCCCATATCTCGAGATCCAATGCTGGACTAGAGTCTCTGCTACAGTGGTAGCTTCTTGATCCGGAATGGAATATGCTTCGGGCCATTTGGTGAAATAGTCAATGGAAACGAGGATGTATTTGTTCCCATCAGTAGTTTTCGGTAGAGGACCAAGAATGTCGATCCCGATTCGTTCGAAAGGAGCTCCTACGTTGTAAAGATGTAGCTTCCCGCGGCTTCTTCTCTTCGGTCCTTTACGGGCAGCACAGGCGTCACAAGAATGGCACCACTTCTCTACGTCATCCTTCGCCTTGCTCCAGAAGAAGCGCTCTCGAACCTTGCAGAGGGTTTTCAAGACACCAAAATGTCCTCCAGTCGGACTACTGTGCAACTCCTTTAGAACGTCTGGAATTCTTGATCTGGGAAGGAGTAACTGCCATTTGAATGCTTTACCATCGTCAGATTCCCATTTCCGATACAGGACGCCATTTCGCAACTGGAGAGATTTCCATAGAGCCCAGTATCTTTTCGTTGCAGGACTGTAGATAGAAACGTCTTGCCAACTAGGTCGCCGACTGTCCTTTTCCATTAACTCTATGATAGGCTTTAGGTCTGGGTCTTCAAGCTGATCTTTTCTTACTTGGTCGTCACTCCATGGATCAGGATCTGAAGATGATGAAGTAGCAGTAACTTGACAGGCAGTAGGGATTGTCGTCCCGTACTGTTTCTCAATTCGGGAGCAATAATGGCAGTTCTCGGAACAAGGTCTTCTTGATAATGCGTCAGCATTACCGTGTGACAAACCTTTTCGGTGCTTAATCTCGATGTCATATTCCTGGAGCCGCTGTATCCACCTGGCTACCTGGCCCTCTGGATTCTTGAAATTCAAAAGCCAAGTTAAAGAGGCATGATCTGTCCGGAGCAGGAATTTACGGCCGTAGAGGTAATGATGGAAATGTTCTA